>CAUYQV010152314.1:0-15312 GCA_963574575.1 Galagoides demidoff
TCAAGCGAGTCTCCTGCCTCCACCTCCCAAGTAGCTGGGACCACAGGCACCCGCCACAACGCCCGGCCATTTTTTGGTTGCAGCCATCATTGTTGTTTGGCGGGCCGGGGCTGGGGATTCAAACCTGCCACCTTAGGTGTATGTGGCTGGCACCTTAGCCGATTGAGCCACAGGCGCCGAGCCGCTATCTGTGTTTTTAATAGCAGCCACCCTAGTGGGTGTATCTCACTATCGTCTTACTGGCTTCCCTGATGATGCTGAGCAGGAAAGATGCTCCTTCAAGCACTTCACACATATTCAACTCATTTAAGCCCCCAAATAACCCTATGGAATAGATGCCATTATTATCCCCATTTTACAGATGTGCACACTGGCACAGAGAGGTTTAGTAACTTGCCAATGGGTATAGAAGCCAACACCATGCATGCCAGGGCTGGGATTCAAACCCAGAGCATCAGAATCCAGAGAGAGGGCAAGGGTGCCCAGAGCAGGACCACGGCACCCACGTGTCTGCCAGCTCCTCCCTGGAAGTCAACACCTCACTCCAACACTGCGTTAACATGTGGCTCCGAATCTGCTCAGCCTGGATGATGGCTACTAAGTCGTGCAGTGACAGTGGGCAGTGGCCAGAGAGCGTACACCAAGGCTAAACGAAGCTGCGGCAATACTTTGCTATAAACACATTTCCATGCTGCCACAGAGAAACAGACCTTCACATGCATTTTCATAAAAAATCCCATCCATCAAAGTACTAGATAAAGAACAGCTCTCATTTGATTTCTGAAACACAAAATGTAAGTGCACAAGGGCAATCAGTGTAATAACACTCTTAAGCAACTCTATTTTTGAAGTATCAATCGCTTCATTTTCTGGGGAGATTACTGTGCGTAGGAGAAACTCAGATGCCCGGAGCTCAACTGTACAACAAAAGCTAAATTAAGAGGGATAAAAGGCCAGGGGGTTATTTGACTAAAAGGTAACCCAACACCCCTGGTTTTCCAAGTGCCACAGTGGTCATATCAATGGCTTTGGTATTCAGGGGGCCCCTATAAATAGAACCTCATTAAGACAGGGCAGGAACACAGGCCATCAGATGGAAATAGCCATGCACGAGTCACTGGGGCCCAAATCCTCTCACAGGTAGGTGATATGGTGCTCAAGGAGGAGTCTCTACGCAGGAGGTCTAATGATTAAGTTCATGAACTGGCCGCTGTGTGCTTATGTTGGCAGCACTGTACAGGCGCTCGGTAAGGTTGCATAACCTTGGTATATCAGTGCCCCACAGCTGTGTTCATGGTGACAGGTGGCAGTGTCTTCCTGAGTCTTATCTTCACTATCCTTGTTGTGTGTTTTTATGTGCGAGAACATTGGAGCTTGAATTAGAGCAAAGACCAAACATTAAATTTCTTGTTAAACCTTGCAAGAGTGGAAGTGAAATGAGGGACATGTTAGTCCAAGTTTATGGGGAAAACGCCATGAAGAAAACGGCAGTATTCAAATGAATTAAATGCTTTTTCGTTTTGTTTTTTGAGACAGAGTCTCACTATGTTGCCCTTGGTAGAGTGCCGTGGCGTCACAGCTTACAGTAACCTCAAACTCTTGGGCTTAAGGGATTCTCTTGCCTCAGCCTCCCAAGTAGCTGGGACTATAGGTGTCCACCATATCACCCTGCTATTTTTTGCTGCAGATGTCCTTGTTGTTTAGCTGGCCTGGGCCGGGTTCAAACCTGCTATCTTGGTGTATGTGGCTGGTGCCGTAACCACTGTGCCACAGGTGCTGAGCTGATTAAACGTTTTTCTGAAGGGAGAGGAAGCATCATTAATGAAGAGAGATCAGGGAAGCCAGTAATGAGCAGAAGGGATGAAAACATTGCAAAAATTCATCAGATTGTGCACCGAAATCACTGGCTGACTGTGAGACACATAGCAGACCAAGTAAACATTGATAAAGAAACGGGAAAATCTTAACTAAAAATCTTGGCATGAAAAAGGTCTGGGCAAAACTGGTCCTACAGGAGCTTAAAAAAGCTCGCCACAGATGAAAAAAAGTAAAGGCAAATCAAAGTTTGCCAAGACCTTTTGGAGAGGCAAGAAGATGTTTGGGGCCATGTTATCACTGGTGATAAGCCATGGGTGGACCAATACAACCCTGAAACAAAGCATCAAAGTGCACAATGGAAGTCAGCCGATTCTCCACCACCCAAAGAGTTTCATCAGTCCAAATCAAGAGTCCAAACCATGTTGCTAACCATTTTTTATATCAGAGGGATGGTTCATTATAAATTTGTATGAACTGGACAAACGGCTTATCAGGTTTACAATTTGGAAGTGCCAAAAGGCTGTGTGAAAAAGTAAAAAACAACCTGAACTGTTCACCAACAACTCAGGCTCTTGCATCACAACAATGCACCAGCTCACACAGCACTGTCTCCGAGGGAGTTTTTAGCCAGTAAACAGATAGCTGTATTGGAACACCCTCCCTACTCACCTGATCTGGCCCCCAGTGACTTTCTCTTTACCCAAAGATAAAGGGGATATTGAAAGGAAGACATTTGGATGCCATTCAGGACATCAGGGGTAACAAATACAACAACAGCTCTGATGTCCATTCTAGAAAAAGAGTTCCAAAACTGCTCTGAAGGGTGGACTAGGTGTATAGCTTCCCAGGGAAGTACTTGGAAGGTGACTGTAGAGATACGTAGCAATGAGGTATGCAGCACATTTTCTCGGATGCGTTTACAAACAAAACTGCCAGACCCCAAATAACAGGCCACATCCAAGGGCACAGGGGGCTGCTCCATCTGACAGGGGTCTGATGCCTGTGCTGAGCCGGCTGACTGGGCTTCCTGGTCACTTTTGTGGCACTCCTTTTGTTTTCTGACTAGATGACGTGCTCTCTCCACATCCATGCACACCACGGCCTGGCTTTGCATGCTCAGCAAACATGAACTCAGCCTGCTCCCCTGGCTGGGCTGAGACCTTCCTTGCAAAGCACCAGGGTCCTGAGCCCTGCAGGCCGGGAGGCGCTCAGGCTGGACATGTGGACAAGGTGCTTCTCTGCCCCCCTCAACCCCTCCTCCCTGCTCCACTCACCTCTAACCAGAGGTTCTGAGCAGAGGCAGGTCCAAATCCCTCTGCAAAAAGGCGTTAGTGAGAGATTAACAGAGCAGAGCAGAAAGCCAAGAGGGGAGATTCCACCGTAGCCAACACCTGGCTGGGAGGAAAGGCCCGCCCAAGCCCCAGGGCGATGACAGGCTGAGCAAAGTGCAAAGTGACCACCATGCTCCCTGGGGTACCTCCTCATCTTCCTCCTCCATCCCCCAGGGACAAGTCACTCACTTGTACCACCCTGTGCACAGGCAGCAGAGCCACACACTGGAGTGGCCCGGACCCCTGTGCTTGGGGTCCCCATGTCAGAGGCAAGGAAACTGAAGCCCACGGCTGCCTGGCTTTCCCAGGCTGCAGAGACAACCAGTTGTGCAGTAGGGCCCGGGCGCAGGCCAGCTTGGGTCTGAGTCAGGTGTCCTGTCCACGATTCCACAGGACCTTCACGTCATCACAACATCCTGATGAAGTTCCACTTGGAACAATCACACTCACACAGCCTCTGAGGGCCGGGAACAAGCAGAGAATTGTCCCAGAGAGCAGATGCATGGCCATAAACACCCGGATGCCCGTGGGGCTGCTCTAGAAGCTGCTTGCATCTTCATTAAAGACTAGCTTACTGGTCCCCAAGAAGGAACCAGGAGTTGTTCTTTTATTTCCAAGGCAGCTGGGCTTGACCAGAGAACTCACAGGTGTTGGCCATCCCCCAGGCGCCCCAACCTGAGGAAGGGGGATATCACTGTGTCTCTCCCCAGAGGTCACTGGGCTTGGATGCTTTGGCTTAGGGTCCCCACAATGGCTCTGCCTTGGAAGATGGGGACATACACCCTGATCCTGAGCCTGTCCGGAGGAGCACTCTCCAACCTGGGGCAGCCGTGAATGGGTCGCCCATGCCAGGGTCTACGCCTGTACCTGAAAGGTAGATTTGTGCCAAAATTCAACTGTATCAACCCAGCTTCAGTTTGCAGCTCAACTCAAGGCCAAAAGCTTCAACTAACATAGAAGAAAGTCCTATATGGAAGAGGCAGACAGCACGAGGCCCTAAGCAGTAAGAAGGCGCTCCTCTTGGTGCCTGAAAAGGCTACATTTACACAGAGTTTTAGTGACCCATTTGCTCCCCCTAAACGGGGTGCCTGGTTTTCTCACCAGTTTCAAACTCTTAAACCAGAGGTTTCCAGTCAGAGGCAAATTCCAAGCGAACCCAGGCAGCAGAGGGCAATGTCTAAAGAGACTTTCAGGGTCCCAACTACACAGAGAACGTGCTACTGGAATTTAATGGTGTTTAGACGCTGCTAAGCAGCCTGCAATGCACGGGGCAACCCCACAGCAAAGAATGATCTGATCTAAAATATCAATGGTCCCAGGAATGAGAAACTCTAAACATGTGGACCCTTAGTTACAGCTGCCTCAAGAAAGAAGAAAATAATAGGGCGGTGCCCGTAGCTCAGTGAGTAGGGCGCCAACCACATACACCGAGGCTGGCAGGTTCGAGCCCGGCCTGGGCCTGCTAAACAACAATGATAACTGCAACCAAGAAATAGCCAAGCATTGTGGCTCAGCGTGTGTAGCACAGTGGTTATGGCGCCAGCCACATGCACCGAGGCTGGTGTGTTCAAACCCAGCCTGGGCCAGCTAAACAACAATGACAACTGAAACAAAAAAATAGTCAGGCATTGTGGCAAGTGCCTATAGTCCCAGCAACTTGGGAAGCTGAGGCAAGAGAATTGCTTAAGCTTAGCAGTTTGAGGTTGCTGTGAGCTGTGACACCACGGCGCTCTACCAAGGGCAACACAGTGAGACAATATGTCTCACAAAAAAAAAAAAGAAAGAAATAATAATAGCAGACCATTTAATATAATAAATAATTTGATGCAATAAAATGTTTGGGCTGATGAAAAAGCTCTGGAAATGACTAGTGTAGTGGCGACGTCTGCCCCATGCTGTGGGTGTGGATTGGCAACACTGAGCACTGTCGGTGACTCCCGAGGCCTGCACTGTGAAGACACCCTACTGCAGTGCCCTTAAAGCGGGTAAAACGGTCCATCTTATGCTATGTATTTTTACCACAATAAAAAATCTATAATACACGGTATATAACTACATCACCTATAATTATATATGATGTATAATTACATAATTATAATGATTTTATAAAGTCACATGTTTACCAGGTGGCAACTACTGTTATAATCCATGATATCGTTACCCCCATTTGACACATGGGCAAATAAAAGCAGAGAGGAGCCCAGTGATTCGCCTATGGGCACCATGTAAGGAGTGTCCAAGGGTTTGTACCTGGGCGGTCAGTGTTCCGAGGAGCCACACTCTCTTCCCAGGGCTCTGTTCTCCACCAGCTGACCTCCCTGACCCCAAAGTAACCTTTGAGACATTTCACACAACAAAGGAGAGTTTGTTCTGTACCAGGTGCTGGGGACGCAGAAGGAACCAGACAGAAACTCCAGCCCTCTGGGAATCCAGAGCTGAAAATGGACCAGAAACCCAAACCAGAAGGACAAACTGTAGAGCCCGTCAGATGCAAGTGACACAGAGCGCAAGAAGGAGCCGGGGGCCCTGGGGACGAGGGCCATGAGAAAGGAGGAGGAGGGTCCCACACCTGACCCAGGGGGAGGGGGCAGTGCTGGCAACAAGCGGCCCCCACTCCCCCTCTGCTCAAGATCCCAGCCCACCTGCCGTGTGCTCACAGGCGGGTGCCCCACCTCTCTGTGCCCTTCTGTGAGGTAGGGAAGATAAAACCTATCTCCCACGTTGCCCTGGAAATCACGCGAGGCAGGGTGTGGAAACTGCTTGGCACCCTGCCTGGCACCTAGCAAGGGTCACGGAAGGCGGCACCTAGTAAGTCTACTCATGACAAGAGAGGACAGAGCCACGCGGAGCGACACCTCACAGCGCCAGGGCCTCGGGACAATCAACGCCACATGTTTGCTGTGTGTGTGACATCCACATGTGAGCTGCCCTGAAAAGCTTCCCCGTGCACATGTGTGAGAGACAGACAGACAGACAGACATCCTCTGGAAGACAGAATGTTCTGGGAGGCACGGCATTTCCGAGGACGCCCTGGCTTCTTGGACCGCAGGCTCCACTCATTTGGTAGCTCCACGATGCTCCGTCTTACCCAGCCCCTCACCAAGTCAAGCTTAGTGTCACCTCCCAGCAAGACTAACCTGCTTGCTGGGTTCCCCCTGTTTCTGCCCCCAGGCTGGTGTGGTCACAGAAACCGCAGAAAGACCCAAGGGAGTCTTCTCAGTTTGTGCTCACTTGAGACCGTCGTGGGGCTCCAATGCCCTCCAGTGGGTCTGAGAAGGGCAGGGAAAGGGGGTTCCCTAGAGCATGAGACATCCTTCAAACCCAGAGTCCCTTAAAGGGTTCTGGAATCCAGAATCCCTGGAATGCAAAATGACGCAGCCACTTTGAAAGACAGTGTGGAGGATTTTTATAAAACTAAACGCACCCTTAACGTACAGTCCAGCCATCAGACGTCTTGGTGTTTACTCAAAAGAACTGAAAACTTTTATCCACATAAAACACCTGCTCATGGATATTTATAGCAGCTTGATTCATAATTGCCAAAACTTGCAAGCAACTAAGACGTCTTTCAGCAGGTGCGTGGATAAAACCGTGCTACATCCAGACAATGGGAAATTATTTAGTGATGGAGAGAAACGGGCTGTCCGCATGGACAGGCACAGAGGAGCCTTGATGCACGTAGCTAAGTGAAAGAAGCCGGTCTGAAAAGGCTGCCACCGTCTGATTCCAACCATGCAACACGCCAGCAGAGGCAAAACTGGAGACAATAAAAGGACCAGTGGCTGCCAGGCTCGGGGCACGGAGGTAGCAGTGAGGGGAGCCTGGAAGACCGGTGGGCAGTGACTCTACACCATGTGACCCCACTGCGGTGGGTGCTTGTCGGTAGGTTTGTCCAGACCCATGGGATGCACAACACCAAGAGTGTGGCGTATGGACTGCAGGTGATGATGGCCTGTCAGTGTGGGTCCATCTACAGACAATGTGCCACACGGACAACAGGTCATCATCGAGCACTGGAGAGGGGCAGGGAGCGTACACAACTCAGTGCTCACTGCTCAGTTAAACAAGAAGAAAAGAAATAAAGCCTTCAAAACAACCCAGAACCCAGAGAAGACAACAGAGTCAGGGGACTTGAGGCAGAAAGGAGCACAGCCAACGGGGAAAATGGAGCACTTGGGCGGCGGGCCCACCCCTCACCCGGCCCAGGGTAGCCAGCACCACCCTCTCATGGCTCAAGCCAGAAACCCTTACACCACACCAGCCCATCTGTGAGCCTGCTGGGCGCCATCTCACAATAGCCCCCAGGGCTGGGCTCTGGCCACGCCCACCCACCTGTCATCTTCCTCCTGGGCCTTGGCCGCAGCCTCCACCTTGCCACCTTACAGTCCAGCTCACAACACAGCCAGACAGGTCTTTTAAAATGATAAACTGGGCTACATCTTCCGAGCTCAAAACACCTTGCTGCCTCTGCACAGCAAGAGCAAAATCCCAGTTCCCTGCCCCCAGCACTCTGCTTCACCTCCCACCACTCTCTGCCCTCCACCCCACAGGCCCAGGGACACTGCGGTTTCCACGATAGCAGGACCTGACATCCCTTTAGTGCTCAGGAAATACTTACTGACTATATTAACAATGTGCCAGACAGATACAGGTGGGAAAACTGAGGCACAGACCAAGGAAGAACCGGGCAGCTAGCCTGCACTAAGACTAAAGCTCCCCTGTGCTGTGGAAACAGGTGGGGTGGTGAGATGGTACTGTCATCACAGGCCCCTGGATCAGGGAGGATAGCTGATTCCAGGGCATGGGGAGGGGGGCTGAGGGACGGGGTGTTTAAGCCATAACTCTTTTCACCAAGTGCACATTAATTTAACGAGCACAGAAGAGCTATTAGGCTGTTTCACTGCCACACAAAACTGGCTACTCTGGAGCCATCTCCCAAGGCCTGTGGGGTCCCCCCACCCCTCCTCTGCTCTTGCCTTTCTGGGGAGCCTCCTATGCTGCCACCTCTGGTCATCCATAGATGCCTCGAGGGGTGAGAGGGACACCACCACCCAGCAGATACCACTAAGAGAAGGTCAGCGGCCCACCTGTTGTGGCGCTCAGCGGGAGAAGTTTCTGCATACAGTTATTAATGACTTTATTTATATACCAATATTTAGTACTGCTTGCAATTAAGCAGATCTGCTTTCAAAATATGACTAATTAGAACAGTCGGCTGGCAGGGAGACTTCTGCAGGGAATCACAACGTTCTAGCAAAAGTTGCGCCTGCCAGAGGCGAGACCAGGTGCTGGATCTCGGGAAGCAGCCTCCAGCTCCGTGCCCGGAAAAGCCTGGCAGGGCAGGGAGGAAGGTGGGGGAGAGGGAGCAGAGAGAGGGGGGAGGGAGACAGAGGGGAGAGGGAAAAAAAGTTGCAATGCTCACGCCCGCAAGGCTTAATTTGTATGATGCTAGTTAACCATGTTCTCTGGCCTGACATTTTCAGCTACTTGGAAGCCAACCAGAAAAGTACAGGGCTGCCGAATTCCCGGATTGACATTTCGGGGGGAGCCAGAAGAGGGGTGCCTATTCAGTGATGCAGAAACCTGGATTGAGATGGGCTGGTGTGGACTTTTTGGCAACCAGCTTTTGTCCCCGTAATACTCTGGCTGATCTCATCCAGTGAGAAGTGAGATTTTCCAATTTTTCCCTGAGTGACCATTTTTGGTCAAAATAGGCGCATCTCACAAAGGTGGCCAAGGCCCATGTTCCTAAGGGGTATTTTGCACAAGTCCTGGCATCTGAGGCCATCTCAGAAGCAAAGCCCCTAGCAGGTACCAACGTCAATCAAGGCCTGACCCATGACCCATGACCACCGCTTCCCTAACCCCATTTGGGACGAGTAGGGGAGGGGAGGGCTGAGCACACAGAGACAGAAACTGCGCTTGACCCAGACCCCTGGCTTCTCCAGGTGAGGGACAGTATGGAAAGAGACAGCCACGCTGCCTTCAGGGAGCAGCTGGGAAGGCCTCCTGGAGGAGGCGGCTGGAAGCAGAGTTTGAAGGGAAGAGGGAGAGGCAGGGGTCCTCTGGGCTGAGCAAGCACAGAGCACAGAGGTCGTGTGAAGAGCGCCTGATGCTGGGCACTAATGAGGCTACCCTCACTCCCCATCTCTTACCCTTCACTTTAACGGGTCCCTCTGCTCAAGGTCACCCCCACCAGAGGTCTTCCCTGGCCATCCCCCGCAAATTGCACCTGTCACTTTTGCTCCACCCCTTGTCCCGCGTCTACCTTCACCCTGTACCCACCACTACTCAATAGTCCAATCCACACTGATCTGCCTGTCTCTTTATGGGTTGACCCCAATTCAATGGAAGCTCCTCCAGGATGGGGGGACCAGGCCACAGCACAGAGCTGGGCACATAATCAGAACCCCCCAAACACGGGCTGAATGAGTACGTGAGTGAGCGATGAGGCTTGGAAACCGATCTGCACCCTACAGGAGGCACCGACCTCAAAGCCCCTGGGGCTGCCAGGCCAGGGGAGGGAAGCACCGGTCAGGGAGTGCTGTCAGCCCTGCAGAGCACACCTGGAGGAGGGGGCATGCATGGTTTTCAAGAGAAGCTGGAAATCTCCAGTTTAGTGCGAAATCGCCATCATCTAATTTGGGAATGTTGGCAACTAGTTCCAGTTGTTAAAATAAGAATCTGTCAACTAGATGTGGCCCAAGGAGCCCAGTTTGCCAACTCAAGGGGGAAAGGAAAGAAAGGGACAGGTTTTTCAGAGAAGGGACAGTGCCTGGTCTGCATATAGAAAGATCAGGTGACCAGGTGCAGTGGACTCTGGGGTGGCCACCCAGGCCCCCAGATCTCATCTCACCTGCCCAGAGTGCCAACTGCTGACACTCTCAGCTGAGTCCTTCTCAGGACCGTCCTGGGCCAAAGTCATGCATCCCTCCCCCAGGGGACACATTAATGTCTAGTTGATGCAGAGGGACAAAGGGCCCTTGTTCAGATTAGGGACATCTCTGCAGGGCCATCCCTGCTCCATGGCTCCAGTGGCACTGGCTGGAGGAGGCTCTGTTCAGACTTTGGCATGCCCTGACGCCCCCTCTGGCAGTCCAGGTGCCAGTTCCTGTCAAGAGCTTTTCTCAAGAGGCCCCCAAGAAATCCCCCTTCTCAAACCCTATCTCAGAGTCTGCTCCCCATCAGAGTTACACCCCCTGCCCTCTGCCCTCTGCCCCAGCCCACCTCCACTACTGCTTATGCTGCAGGTGCCGCTGGCCGTGCACCTGCCCCGGGCTCCTGGGCCACAGCCAGGGACATGTGGTCCCCAGAGCTTACTGAGTTGAAGCCTTGTCCGTACAAGGTACCTGTGAAATTCACACCAGCTCAGTTCCATCCATAATTTACAGCGCTTAGTGCCATATGCCTTGTTAGGTGTGACCCAAAGTGGCTGCATCCCAGGCAGGTCAGCCAGAAGCTAGCACAAAAATACCCTTCTTTGGGGTTTTATGGATTTGTAAAATATCGGCCTAATTTCATAAATCAGTGCACTTTATATCTCAAGAAAATTGGCAGCTCCTGGGAGAGGGTGAAGCCATTTTTGCACTCACTGCTGTGAACTCCGGTGACAGGAATGGGTACCTTTCCTGTGTCCATCAAGCCAGTCATGGAGCAGGCCAGCCCCTCAGTATGCTGGGTTCTCAAGAGCAATGAGCCCTACACTGAACCCCACTTCCTCAGGTGCCTGGGGTCAGCTGCATAAGCAGACAGGAGTAATAGTAATGGCAACACTCACTGACCGTGTATCATAGGTCAGGTCTACGTGTGCAGGGCATCCCTGCCTTACCCTCCGCGATCCTCTGAACTACCATTACTATCCCTGTTTTACAGATGAGGAAACTGAGGCACAGTGCTCAAGGTCACTCGGCTGGTAGGGAAATGCTGGCTGCACAGCCTGTGTGCTGACACTTCCTAGACACCCTGCTGGTGAGCAAGGGCCACCAAGGGCCCATACCAGGGCAGGAAGGACCAGGCCTCACCCAGCACCTGCAGTGTGCCAGGCCCCCCAACACTCCCTGAAGCCCTACAGGGGGAGTCATTTAACCTGTGAAGTTAATGAAGTCATTTAACCTTCATCTCATAGGTGAGGAAACTGAGGAGGGCCCCAGAGGAGAAAGCGCGGAGAGTCAGGACAAGGCCTAGGGCCCACCCCAGGGCTTCCTTGTAGTCTTTGCTGACAGTCCTGGGCAGCAAAACGGAGACTCTTTCCTGCTGCTGGGGAGGAGACAGACCATTCCCTGGAACCACCTCAGTGAGGACGTGAGAACGAGAGCACTGGTGATACAGAGGGAATGACCTCAGTGGCGGAGGCCAGAATGAGTGGGACACAGAGACAGATAAGGATGAATGAATGGATCGGGCTGGACAGTGACCTTGCCTGGATGGCAATGGTCAGCACACCCGCACCTGCAGGCGTGAGGGACTCACCCCTCTGCACCGGACCTCAGGGAAGTAAAACAGGGGGATGTGGTCACAGTATAACTGTAGCTGGGGCCACTACACGGGACAAACTCCACCTACCAACACAGACACCCCTGGGTCAGAGCAGCGAGAGCCCCGGGAGCCAGTGAATGCTGGCGTGGTGGAGGGTCAGCTGCGGTGCGGACTGTGACCCTGTCCCTTGGCTCCACAAGCAACTTTCTCAGGGACCTATGATGTGCAGCATCTGGGAACAGGAGTGAGCAAAACAAAGGCCTGCCCCAGCGAGGTCACGTACTTTGAGGGAGACAGCTGCCGGGTAAGCATGGCTACCCTGCTCGGGGTGTGTGCTGGGAAGGCCAAGAAAGGCAAGGAGGGAGCTGACGTCCCAGGGGCTGGTAGCTGCGTGAGGCCTGGGCACAGAGACCCCCAGAAGGAAGTGAGAGGGGTGACGCCGAGGGAAGAGAGAGAAACACGAATGGTAGGATTCTGGTAGCTGTCAAAGCTGGGTAGCAGTGATGTGGATTTCATTCGACTTTTGTATCTCTTCAAAAATAAATGTTCTTAATAAAAAGTCAAAATGAAAATTGTTTTTAAAAAAGGACATGAGGGCTCGGTGCCTGTGGCTCAATCGGCTAAGGTGCCAGCCACGTACACCTAAGGTGGCGGGTTCGAATCCCCAGCCCGGGCCCGCCAAACAACAATGATGGCTGCAACCAAAAAATGGACGGGCGTTGTGGTGGGCACCTGTGGTCCCAGCTACTTCAGAGGTGGAGGCAGGAGACTCGCTTGAGCCCAGGAGTTGGAGGTTGCTATGAGCTGTGATGCCATGGCACTCTACCCAGGGGGATAGCTTGAGGCTCCGTCTCAAAAAAAAAAAAAAAAAAAAAGGACATGAGGACCCTCTCAGGGTGGGAGCCCTCACATTGCAGGGTCGTGTGGCCACCCTGGAATCACTCCGTCGTCACCCCGTCGTCACCCCTCCTTCCCTCCGCCTCAGGGTCCTCACTGGAAAATGCAGATAACACCTCCCCTGGTGGGCGGTGTGCGCACCGAGTACTAACGTGTCTAAAAGGACCTGGAACATTACCCTGGGGCCCAGCACCCTCACTTCCAGATATATACCCCCGAAAGAACTGAAAGCAGGCCTCAGAGAGATGTGCACACCCAGACAAATGGCGGGACCCCAGGAGTCCATTGCCCATGAACAGATAAGCCAAGTGTGGTCTGTCCGTACGATGGAATATTAGTCAGTCTTCAAAAGGAAACTCGGACAGGTGCTACAAGGTGGATGAACCTTGAGGACACTGCCAAATGAGTGAGCCAGTCCCCAGACAAATACTGTCCCATCCTGCTTACCCAGGGTAACTCAAGCAGTCACATTCAGAGACAGAAAGTTGGATGGTGGGTGCCTGGGGCTGGGAGAGGAGGGGGACGGGGAGTTCGTGTTTACCGGGCACAGAATTTCAGTTTGGGAAGACGAAAAGTCCTGGGGATCATCACACAACCACGTGAATGGACTTAACCCCAATGAGCGGCACACTGAGAAATGCTAAAAAGGTAAATTGTTTTTTGTTTTTTTTTTTTTTTTTTTTTAGTAAATTTTTTTTTTTTTAATTTTATTGAATGGTAACTACGTACATTAATGCAATTCTGGGGTACAGTGTGGGGTTTTCGCATGCAATCCGAAATACTTCCATCAAACTGATAGTCCCAGCTTCTTGAGAGGCTGCGGCAAGAGAATTGCTTGAGCTCAAGAGTTCAAATTGCTGTAAGCTATGACACCACAGCACTCTACCAGGCGTGACAAAGTGAGATGCTGTCTCAAAAATAAATAGTGCATTTAGAAGGAAGGGGAAGTAAAGATAGACTAAAGTCATATTTGCCTTCAGCACCTTTTTAAGGTCTAAGTTATTTTCTAAGTTATTTTTAAGGTCTAAGCTAATATTTTAGCTCAATATTGATGTTTCTAAAGAGTCATCTTCTAGAAACAAGAAGAATGTGTACAGCCCTAAGCTTAGCTATCTAGTGATATCAATGCAAATTCTGAGATGTCTCCAGATCATCTCAAACCCCACAAAGTTGGGCTAATAGCTAGTAGCAGAGGCCCCTAAAATGGAGTGCACTTATCTCAGGAGTTTTCACGATGATGAACCAGGACATTGGAATGCTTGAGAAGAATATTATCACTTTAACTTTTATCTTTCTTGTCACTGTTCCTATTTTCCTTGTGTTTTATAAGTTATACCATCTTATAAGTAGTACCATCTTAATGAGTTTTATTTTTTTTCCAGGCTAAGGTCTTCTCTTTGCTGTACCTATAGCATTAATGAGAAAGAACCAGAAATTATACTAACATCTGGCCTGTCCCAAACCACACTGAACATAGAATCACATTCTAAAAATAAAATACCACCAGTTAGTTTCAAAACAGATATTCTATGGAACACTGACCACTGGCCCTATTATGGATTATTATGCAGAATGCCCAGTGTTCCAAATATCTTAGAAACTTTGTTTTGCAGTGTTTCAATCTGTTAATGACCTTCAGTTCCACATTGTTGAACGGGAGATGTTCAGTTCTATTGACTTTGAATATTACCTGTTGTTCCTCTAACGTTAAAGGCAGGGCTGGGACCCTCAAGACACTTTCCATAGAAGAGAACCTAATGGCAAATGGCTATAACTTATCTATAAAGAGGAAGACCTTTAAGAAGACAATAACTGCCATTAATAAATCTCTTTACAATATGCCCTCAAATTAGGCATTGTTATGATTCAACATTAAGACGATAAATTTGGAGTGGGAAAATTGAGGATACCATTTCTTTTTTTGTAATGCAGAAGAAGGTTCATTTTCAAAATGAACCTGGAGTGGTTTGTTAATTAGCATAATAATAGGAAGGCTGTGTAGTCTCAGCTATCATTATTAACCTTCTAGAATAAAATTGGAAATGAAACCATTGTCAATGTCTGTAGTTTCACCAGTGCAGGGGAAAAGGTGAGTCACAGGCTGCATGAAATCAGTGGATGAATTATTATTTATATGAAACTTTCATAGTTTGTGTGCACGAGTGTCTGTTAGTTTTTTTTTTCCCCTTCATTACTTGTCAGTGTGCATGTGAAATGGATCTGTGAATACATCTGTAAGGATATTGCTGGTACTTTAATAAATATAAACAAGACAAATTAAATCAGGTATAAACTTAATTGGAAAAATGAAATTTGTCCTGCATCTTGAAGGCTTAGAGCTTTGTGGGAGCTCAATAAATATTAAATCAAGGTCACAACATTTAAGACCTGTTGAATCATAAGGAAAAACTGATTTCAAAGTTCTACGCTATCTATAAAGAAGGCCCTGCTTGTAAGCACTGAATTCCAATTTTAGGTCCTTACCAGATATGCTTTACCGGTCTGCATAGATATTATTTGTGAAGTAAAGAAGAATGGAAACTTATGGGATATTATACACAAAATGAATAAAAATTCTGGAAGCAAATAAAGGGAGGAGACTAAAGATCCCAGTTATCTGTTGAATAGTATTCTTTACCCTCTAATTTTAAAAAAATGCTTTGAAAGCTAATAAAATTTAAAACCAAGCTCCAGTAATTTCATAGGTGAATTGAATCTTATGTGGGCTATAATATCTAGAAATAAAACCAATGAGCACAGACTAGTTCTAAATAATCTTACTCCACAGTGT
>CAUYQV010152316.1:0-15637 GCA_963574575.1 Galagoides demidoff
GCGCCTGTGGTCCCAGCTACTTGGGAGGCGGAGGCAGGAGACTGGCTTGAGCCCAGGAGTTGGAGGTTGCTATGAGCTGTGATGCCATGGCACTCTACCCAGGGGGATAGCTTGAGGCTCTGTCTCAAAAAAAAAAAAGAAATAATAGCAGAGGCTCGGCGCCTGTGGCTCAAGCAGCTAAGGTGCCAGCCACATACACCCAAGGTGGCGGGTTCGAATCCCCAGCCCGGGCCCACCAAACAACAATGATGGCTGAAACCAAAAAAAAAAAAAAAAAATGGCCGGGCATTGTGGCAGGCGCCTGTGGTCCCAGCTACTTGGGAGGCTGAGGCAGGAGACTGGCTTGAGTCCAGGAGTTAGAGGTTGCTATGAGCTGTGATGCCATGACTCTCCCCAGGGGGATAGCTTGAGGCTCCGTCTCAAAAAAAAAAAGAAATAATAGCAGAAATCTTTCCAAACATAGAGAAGATGTGAATATTCAGGTACAGGAAATCCAAGGTCTTCAGTCACATTTAATTCAAATAAGACTAACCCCAAAACATATTATAATCAAACTGTCCAAAACAATGAGAAGGTCCTGAAAGCAGCAAGAGAAAAGAACCAAATGGCATATAAGGCAATTCCTGTACAACTAGCAGCAATCTTCTCAACAGAAACCTTATAGCCCAGAAAAGTGGAATAATATATTCAAGCTTCTGATTTAAAAAAAAAGGGGGAGGGCACCAGTGGCTCAAAGGAGTAGGGCACCAGCCCCATATACTAGAGGTGGTGGGTTCAAGCCCGGACCCAGCCAAAACCTACCAAAAAAAAAAAAAAGTGCCATACAAGAATACTATACCTAGAAAAATCTGTCCTTCAGAAATTAAAGAGAGAGAGAGACTCTCAGACAAACAAAAGTTGAGGGAGTTTATCAACTGACCATCAGATCAGAAATATTAAAGGGAGTTCTTTTTTTTCCATTCTTGAGATACTTTACCAAGAAGAGTATGTTCCAACTCCATCCAAGTAAATATAAAAGATGTAACATCTCTATCTTTTTACAGCTGAATAGTATTCCATGGTATACATATGGAATGCACATACAATACATTCCATGGTATACACAGTTTGTTAATCCATTCATGGGTTGATGGGCATTTGGGCTGCTTCCATGACTTGGCAATTATGAATTGGGCTGTAATAAACATTCTGGTATAAACGTCAAAATAAAAAAAGTTATGCAATTGAATCTTTTACTCATAAAGGCCTCAAAATTTCAAACCCAGGTTCCTCCTCCTAAAAGTCATCATTTATTATACTGTATCCTATACCCTCAGAGAGCAGACAATTATTTCTATACTAGATGTTAGGTCTCTTATTCTCTCTGGAAGTTCCAAAAACTGCCTTAAACCCTAACTTAAGTCTTTCTCATGGTGAAAGAGACTAGTTCCATGCTCTGTTGACAAGTATAGAAAAGATCATACATATAGCTAAGGGACCCACTCTGAATAAATGTAAACAAGAAGGTGGGAGCTGTTTACAGAACATTACAGTTCACAGCAGAACAGAATCTCCCCAATAGTATTGCTCCAATCTTACTTTGTATAAATAGGAATGATTCTTCTACTGCTTATGAACAGCTCACTTTTAGTCATTCAACAGAGCACCCTTAGTCCTAAAGATACCAATTAGTTTAACTTTTATTTCTTTCATTAATAGACTCTCAGCATAATTTTTTTCCTGGCCAAAAATTCCAAATCACCAGGAGAAACTGTGGGTTTTTTGTTTTTGTTTTTTTTTGAGACAGTCTCAAGCTGTTACCCTAGATAGAGTGTCATGGAGTCACAGCTCACAGCAACCTCAAACTCATGGGCTTAAGCGATTCTCTTGCCTCAGCCTCCCAAGTTGCTGGGACTATAGGCGCCCACCACAACGCCCAGTTATTTTTTTGTTGTAGTTGTCATTTTTTTTAGCAGGCCCCAGACAGGTTCGAACCTGCCAGCCCCAGTGTACATGGCTGGAGCCCTAACCACTGACCAGGTGCCAAGCCCAGTAACTTTGTTCTTAATCACCCTCTCAAAGCACAGCTGCTAAACCCCACCAAAAATTGCTTTAGCACAAAGCTCAACATAGTAAGAGGGGAGAAAAAAAAAAACAGGAAAAGAGAGGGAGGTGTAGTTTGCACCCTCCCAATTTAAGCATTTTTTATACATAGTCCAACTTGAGTCTTGTTCAAAGGGAATCCTAGAAAAGGTGTTGCAATGGGAAATGTTAAAAATCACAATGTCTATATCAGCATTGTAGAACATTCAATTGCTCTCTTTGAATGCAATCATGTTGACTATCTCCATTCCTTTGTTCCTCAGTTTTCTCATTCCACAGTACTTAGGTTATGTCTTCTGTAGTTCTGAGTTAAGGGGGCCAGGGGTAGAAGGTCCATTCAGGCCACACAGACTAAACAGCCTGTGTTTAATACAGAAGGAAACTGGAAAAGTTTGTTAGCACCCTGCTGTCTGATTGGTCTAAGGGGAGCAACAGGGCTGTGAGTATTATAAAAGTGGATACTGGAGAGCAAAGGGCTCCTTGAGTCAGTTTGATGGGCATGGAGGCCCAGCAAGGGGTTCATTCTTAATCTCACCCTCCAATAGGATGTGCCTCTTTGCCCGCAGCCTGGAAACTCAAGGACCCCAAGACAGCTACTGCAGAACACCCCCCCACACACACACACAAACACACCCTCAGTAGAGCCTTTCCTGTAAACAAGCCTAGCCCACTGAGTATCCACCACTCAAATCTCCATGACCAACTGCACAGCATTCTTCCGAGCAGGGCCTACCTGTCATTCAGTGGCCCCTGCCACTCTTGAACCCATACTTTTCTAAGGACAAAAAGAGCCACAAATTACTAACATGCTATCATCTAAAACTAGATTTAACATCTCTTGAACATCTTTCAAATATTTCTTGGCACATAACTAAGAAAGAAAAATACAGATATATTAGAAACACTAGTAGACATAATTTCATTAACCTGAGATTATAATAGAAATGGCTACTAAGGAGAAGGAAACTCTCAGGAGTGAAGGAAATGTATTCAATTTTGTTGAATGGAACACCTATGATGCATTTCAATGTATGTGAATCACCCCTCAGTTTTCTTTTTTTTTTTTTTTTAACGACAAAATTTCACTATGTTGCCCGGTTGAGTGCTGTAGCGTCACAGCTCACAGCAACCTCCAACTCTTGGGTTTATGCGATTCCCTTGTATCAGCCTCCCAAATAGCTGGGACTACAGGCACCCGTCACAATGCCAGGCTATTTTTTGGGTGTAGTTGTCATTGTTGTTTGGCAGAGCCGGGATGGATTCAAACCCGCCAGCTCCAGTGTATGTGGCTGGTGCCCTAGCCACTGAGCTACAGGAGCCGAGCCTTTTTTTTTTTTTTTTTTTGAGACAGAGTCTCAAGCTATCGCCCTGGGTAGAGGACTGTTATGTCACAGCTTACAGCAACTTCCAACTCTTGGGCTCAAGCAATCCTCTTGCCTTAGTTTTTTTATTTTTAATAGAGACGGGGTCTCGCTTTTGCTGAAGCTGGTCTCAAAGTCGTGAGTTCAAGCAATCCACTCACCTGGACCTTCCAGAATGCTAGGATTACAGGCATGAGGCAATGCACCCGACCCACCTTGATTTTTTTTTTTTTTTGAGACAGAGTCTCACTATGTCGCCCTTGGTAGAGTGCCCTAACGTCACAGCTCACAGCAACCTCAAACTCTTGGGCTTAAGCTATTCTCTTGCCTTAGCCTCCCAACTAGCTGGTACTATAGGCACCTGCTATAACGTCCAGCTATTTTTTTTCTTGCAGTTGTCATTATTGTTTAGCTGCCCAGGCTGGATTTGAACTCTCCAGTCTTGGTGTATATGGCCAGTGCCCTACCCACTGAGCTATGGGTGCTGCCCCCACTTGCTGTTTTAAAATGGGATTATGTGTGGTTTTATTTTAGATGATTTCCTTTTATTGTACATGATATAAAGAGAAGAAAATGACAGTAAAATGACAGTGAACTAAAGTTCAGATAAATGTTATTTCACAAGAAATATAACCACCAGGAAAAAAAAAAGACTGTGGAAAAGCTTTTTTAATAAAAACTAATTAGAGGGTAAAACATTACATTTACTTTGAACAATGAGATTAGCAATAAATAATTACACCTACATCTCCCAAAGGTACAAAGGCTTTTGGCATACAAATTTCTACTTCTTGCAGAAATTACATGAGCCTTTTTTTATGCAACCTTAACTCCCTTAAGTTTTCCTCTAGCTCAAAACTTACATGGACTCAGTGCTTAAGAATGTCCTTTGTCACAACCCCTCAGTCTTCTTTTTTTTTTTTTTTTTTTTTTTTTGCAGTTTTTGGCCAGGGCCGGGCTTGAACCCGCCACCTCCAGTATATGGGGCTGGTGCCCTACTCCTTTGAGCCACAGGCTCTCTCTATTGCTGTGTGTCTTATGTGAACTAAAATAAAATTTTAAGGCTCCCCCCAAGCAACTGACTGACTGGACCCCCTCTTGGCCAAGTGATCCCTAAAACTAAGTTGCTAGCCATGACAAAGGAGATCAGACAGGCCTCATTATGCCTCCCTCCCCTGCTTAGAGGAGTCCTTTGTGACTCATAAACAGGGTCTCAAGCTAGTAAAACTGCAGATCTTCCATATATGCAACAAACTACTTGAGTATGGGTATATGTCCTATTGTTTGTCTCTGACTGATAGACCTTTTTTTTTTTTTTTGGAGACAGTTTCAAGCTATCACCCTGGGTAGAGTACCGTGGCATCACAGCTCACAACAACCTCAAACTCTTGGGCTCTTGGGCTTAAACGATTCGCTTATCTCAGCCTCCCAAGTAGCGGGGACTACAGGTGCCCGCCACTACACCGGGCTATTTTTTGGTTGCAGTTATCATTGTTTGGCATGGCCGGGCTGGATTCGAACCCACCAGCTCCAGTATGTGTGAGTGGCACCCTAGCTGCTGAGCTACAGGAATAGAGTCAACAGACCCTTATCTTAACTCATCTTTTCTCTGACTCCTGGTCAATTAGAGCCTAACTCTTTCCCCCAGTTGTCAACTAAAGAATCTTCTCACTTTTCTGGGTCAAACAAATGTATGCCTTCCACAAACTAATTTGTGACTTTACCTGTAACATCTCTTTTCCTGAAGGTATAAAAACAAACTATAACAGCATCCACCAGTAATCCACTTGCTGGAGGCTTCTTAGGTGTGGCTCTGCATCACAGACCTCAAATTTGGCTGAAAATAAACCTCCTAAAATTATTTTACACAGTAGTGCTTCCTTTTTAGCCACACTTATTTTTACTTACTTCTTGCTTGACTATATTTTCCTGTTAAAGAACTTCATCAAGAAGGTCTTGTGCCAGATGTGGTGGCTCACACCTTTAATACCAGCACTTTCAGGAGCAGAGACAGGAGTATTGCTTGAGCCCAGGAGTTTGGGGTTGCAGTGAGCTACGTCACAGTGGGCAATAAAGTAAGACCCTGTTCCCAAAAGAGGGAAAGAGAGTCTAAAAATGCTATATGCGCCCAAGAGTTACTTTATATTTCAAAATTTCTGCCTTTTCCTTAATATTTATAAGACAATTTGGTTATAAAAAAGGAAAAAAATCATGGGCGGTGCCAGTGGGTCAGTGAGTAGAGTGCCAGCCCCATATACCAAGGGTGGCAGGTTCGAACCCGGCCCTGGCCAAACTGCAACAAAAAAATAACCAGGCAATGTGGTGGGCACCTGTGGTCCCAGCTACTCAGGACGCTGAGGCAAGAGAATCGCCTAAGCCCAAGAGCTGGAAGTTGCTGTGAACTGTGAAGCCACGGCTCAACCAAGGGCGACAAAGTAAGACTCTGTCTCTTAAAAAAAATAAATAAAATTCATGGTGAGTTCCAGTTACTATGGAAAACCTAAATGCAATGAAATTCCTCACCCTGGCCCTGTGAGGTGGCTCACACTTATAATCCCAGCACTTGGAAAGCGAAGCAAGTGGGCTGCTTGAGCTCACAGGTTCGAGACCAGCCTAAGCCAGAGTGAGACCCCATCTCTAAAAATAGCCGGGCCTTATGGCTGGCACCTATAGTCCCAGCTACTTGGGAGGCTGAGGCAAGAGAATCACTTGAGCCCAGGAGTTTGAGGTTGCTGTGAGCTTTGACACCAAGTCACTCTACCATAGGTGACAAAGTGAGACAATGTCTCAAAAACAAAAAAACCCAAAAAATTTCACCCTAACCAACTCAAAGTAGAAATGCTAGATAAAACAGAATACACTAACAAAAATACATAAAAACTATCAGAAGGAAGATGAGAAATTCCAGCTTGGAGCCTGTAACTCGAGTTAGGGCACTAGCCACATAACACCTGCCACCCTTGGTATATGGGGCTGGCACTCTACTCACTGACCCACTGGTGTGTTCAAACCAGGCCTGGGCCTGCTAAACAATGACAACAAAAAAATAGCCTGGCATTGTGGCGGGCACCTGTAGTCCCAGCTATTTGGGAGGCTGTGGCAAGACAGTCGCTTAAGCCTAAGAGTTTGAGGTTGCTGTGAGCTGTGATGTCATTGCACTCTACTGAGGACGACGTAGTGAAACTCAATTTCAAAAAAAAAATTAAGAAATTCCCCAAGTTGGGCAGTGCCTCTGGCTCAAAGGAGTAGGGCGCTGGCCTCATATACTGGAGATGGTGGTTTCAAATCCAGCCCTAGCCAAAAACTGCAAGAAAGTAAAAAAAAAGAAATTCCCCAGGTTCCAGAAAAAAAGAACTCAAAGCACTGCCACAAAGCTGGGCAAGAAATAAGGCCCTAAAGGATGAAAAGAAGCTTAAAGGAGGGACTCCCTGAGTGAGGCCAAAAAAAAAAAAGTAACAATTCACAGTTCCCTAAGAAACATAAATGTAAACTCCCCCCCAACACTGCCATGAATAGCTGGTTTTTTACCCCAATCCAATAAATGAGAAAAGATACTGTTACTGCAATTTACATTTCCTTCAGTATGTTTTATGTTTTTTACTGATTTGGATAGGCATTTCCATGAAATTATCTAGTTCTATCTTTTACGTATTACATGCTAGTTTTCTTACTAATACCCCTTGAAATGGCATAAATAGTAAACCTTTACCTTTTGTATGCAAAGCAAGGTAGGTATTTGTCAAATTCTACTTGCAGCATATTTATCAACAAACTTTTATTTTTCAGCTTTATATGTAATACTCAAATACAATCTTAAAAAGTGCTCGACATTGTTTTAGTGGGAGGCTGCAATTTATAAAACTGAAAAAAAAGTTAATTATCAGAGATATTAAAATTTTTAAAGTCTTCAGTTTCATCAATTCTCCCACTTCATCCATTATTTAAAAATTGATGGCTTGGCATCCATAGTTCAATGGTTTTGGCACTGGCCATGTACACCAGGGCTGGTGGGTTCAAACCCTGCCTGGGCCTGCTAAACAAAAACAAGCAACATCAACAATAAAAAAATAGCCGAGTGTTGTGAAGGGTGCCTGTAGTCCCAGCTACTAAGGATGCTGAGGATCGCTTGAGCCCCAAAGTTTGAAGTTTCTATGAGATATGAAGCCATAGCACTCTACAGAGGACAACAAAGTGAGACTCTATCTAAAAAAAAAAAAAAAGTGATGCATGGTCCAGTTCGGTGGCTCATGCCTATAATCCTGACACTCTGGGAGACTGAGGTAGGAGGATTCCTTGAGTTCAGGAGCTCAAGTCCAGACTGAACAAGTGAGAGGCCTTGTTTCTACTAAAAGAAAATTTAGCCAGGCACTGTGCTGGCCACCTGTAGTCCCAACTACTCAGGAAGCTAAGGCAAGAAAATTGTTTTCTCTCAAGATTTTGAGGTTGCTGTGAGTAGGCTAATGCCATGACACTCTAGCCTGGGCAACAGAGACAAAAAAAAAATAAAAGGAAGGCGCAAAGGTGACAGGGAGGAAGGAAAAAAGGAGGGAGGGAGGGAAAAAAGAAAGAAACTGATGCAATTAAATTTAATATCAAAATTCACTTGGACCATATTTTCAATTTTTTTCCAAGTTTTCTTTTTTTCATGGCTTAATTTGCTATAGACAAATTGAGAGTACATATGGTGGCTCAGCGTCTGTGGCTCAAGCGGCTAAGGCGCCAGCCACGTACACCTAAGGTGGTGGGTTCGAATCCCCAGCCCGGGCCAAACAACGATGACTGCAACCAAAAAATGGCCGGGCGTTGTGGCGGGTGCCTGTGGTCCCAGCTACTTGGAAGGCTGAGGCAGGAGACTCGCTTGAGCCCAGGAGTTGGAGGTTGCTGCAAGCTGTGATGCCATAGCACTCTACCCAGGGGGATAGCTTGAGGCTCCGTCTCAAAAAAAAAGAGAGAGAGTACATATGGTGAAAATACAATGGAAGTTAGCCAGGAGATAGACTACCAGACACAGCTAGTCTGGTCCCTTTAGGTCTGGGACCACAGCTTGCCTGACCTTCCGCTCCAATCTCCCATTCTTCTTGTTTTGTAAATTTAACTCCCATCCTAAAGATGCCCATCTTGAATAGTTGAAGCAGACGATTTAGGAAACTGACTTTTGAATCAGAAACGCTGTAACAGATCAGAGTTATACCAATTATTATTTAAAATAAGGATAAATGTGGTCCTTGTTTTAGCAGGATTGATTTAGGAAATTTAATTTTAATTTAGAAATGTTGTAATAGGTACCTGAGTTATGCTATCATTATTTAAAAGGGTAAGGTCTTCGCTTTAGAAAGATTGATTTAGGAAATCAACTTTTGAATTGGAATGTTGTAATAGATTGTCACTGAGTTGTATGCTGTTTACTATTAAAGAGTAAATGTTGTCTTTCTTTTGAAGCATTATGTATACAACTCTGTCTTAGAAATGGAAAAATAGAACAGTCTTAAGAGAGGCTACTTTCACTGGTCTCCAGAATCGGTAGCCTTCTGACAAAAAAAATTGGTCTTCCTATCCCCATCTCTACACACTGCCTGACAGACACGCAGCAGGACACTCTTCATCTGGTAACATTTCTGGCGAGTAAGAAGGGACCCTTGTACTGATCTGCTAAGTGCTATCAAGAAGAGGCCTAGCGGTTGCCTGGACAACCGGGCTCAGAAGAACAGTGCTCAAAAGCTCTGAGCATGGGCGGCGCCTGTGGCTCAAAGGAGTAGGGTGCCAGTGCCACATGCCAGAGGTGGCGGGTTAAAACTCAGCCCCGGCCAAAAATCGCAAAAAAAAAAAAAAAAGCTCTGAGCAGCAGCGCTGCCAGGAGAGTTCACCTGGGAGTCTTCTGGCTCAGCACTCACCCACCTGCCATCACTAGTCACTAAGGTCCACCTGTTTTATTCTGGTTGCATGCTGAGAACTTAACTGTCATTGTAGGGATCACGGTGAAACTTGCCCTTTTCCGTTGGTTGGTTCAATCAGCTCACAATTACGGCAGATTAATAAGAGAAAGGTTTATTTCCAAATACCATGTGCAAGGGGGGGAAACACAAGAAAGATTACCCAATGTCTCAGTGATGGTCACAGACTTTCATAGATGCCTTTTCAAAGGGAATGGTGAGAATGTGAAAAAGTATAGGTGCAGTAAGTGGTTGCTAGTAGAGATGTATAGATGGAGGGAAACAGACTGACTTGTAAATTAACTTGAGAGACAAGTATTGTGTTTTAAATAATTTGGGGCCAGGTCTGCCAGCATTCTGAAGAGGAAGTCAACAGCCCTTTTGATTACCAATCAAGTTAGTCCGGTTTTATGTATATAGAGGGAAGTCCTCTTCCAATGCTTTCTGATCATGAATGACTTTTAATTAAAAAAAATTTTTTTTTTAGAGACAGAGTCTCACTTTATCGCCCTCGGTAGGGTGCCCTGGCGTCACAGTTCACAGCAACCTCCAACTCCTGGGCTTAGACGATTCTCTTGCCTCAGCGTCCCAAGTAGCCAGGACTACAGGTGCCCACCACAATGCCTGGTTATTTTTTTGTTGCAGTTTTGACTGGGGCTGGGTTCGAACCCGCCACCCTCAGTATATAGGGCCAGCGTCCTAACCACTGAGCGACAGGCGCCGCCCTAAAAATATTCTTTGTTAAGTAGTCATATTTTGGGGTAAAATTTCCTTAGCTCCATCATCATTAGTGTTTATTTTCTTGTCAAGAAATCTGGTTTTTCTGTATCTGGCTGGTATTATGGAAGCTGAGGCCTCAATGGTTGCAGGGTGAGAATTTCAGCTCTTATCACTTCTGGTTTTGTTCGTGAGTAACACGATGCTTCTATAACTAGTCTGTATTATGGGAGCTGAGGTCTCAATCCCAAATGATACCCCATTGGGGCATAGTCTGTTTGGTTGGTCTCAGTAGAGGTACCTGCCTGTAACTAAAAAGGCAATCAAATCTTATTACAACATGGCCTGGCCAATGTATCATCTTGTCCACAGAGAAAAGTGGCCTTTGAATGAATCCTTATATTATACCATCTTACATTTAAAGCGCTTTTATCAAAGATGAGGAAAATAAGTGAAATCCCATATGTATAAGCCTTTTTAACTTTACATAATAAGGATGCTGATTCTAAGAATAATTTGCTAATGATATAAAGGGAAACAAAATCAGAAACAAAGAGAGGCAAGGGGGAGAATCAAAAGATTGTGTGTAATGAAGATGGTTAATGTTTATTCCTTTTTTTTTTTTTAAAGAAGGAGTCTCTAGCTGTCATCCTGGGTAGAGTAACCTGGTGTCACAGCTCAATGCAACCTCCAAATCTTGGGCTCAAGCATCCCTCTTGCCTCATTTTTTCTGTTTTTAGTAGAGATGGGGGTCTTGCTTTTTGCTCAGGCTGGTCTCAAATTCGTGAGCTCAAACAATCCACCCACCTCGGCCTCCCAAAGTGCTAGGACTATAGGAGTGAGCCACCACACCCAGTCTGATGATGGTATCGTTCCTATTGAGTAGGATATGTTAGAGAAGCATGTTGTGCCTGCTTTTAGTGGACTTAGAGCCCCAAGTGCTTCAGCAACAAATGAGGAGGAACCTGCTACTCCTTATGTGGCTTAAAGAGGTCTGGAAGTGGCCACACCCAATAGGGAACTCAATTTAGTCAGAAGGACTAAAGGAGAAAAGGGAGTGCAAGACCCTCTGCGCCAAATGGCAGTGGAAATAAATCAGCAGGGCAAGGCTGCCAAATACCATTGGACATACTCTCCTCTCTACATCTAATCTGTTAAAGTAGAAAAATACCAACCCACTTAATCGTTTGGATCCTGTTAAAGTGACTGAACTAATAACTACTACGTTTGCTATTCACCACCCCAATTGGGCTAATATATAGGCTCATTTAAATATAAGCCTCACGAATAAAAAAATAATATTAAATAAATAATATAATCCTCATGGCTGGGCCTGGTGGCCAAAGCCTGTAATCCTAGCACTCTAGGAGGCCAAGGCGCGCAGATTGCCTAAGCTCAGGAGTTCAAGCCCAGCCTGACCCAGAGCAAGACCCCGTCTCAAAAAATAGCCAGGCAGGCTTGGCACCTGTGGCTCAAGTGGCTAAGGCACCAGCCACATACACCTGAGCTGGCATGTTTGAATCCAGCCCAGGTCCGCCAAACAACAATGACGGCTGCAAACATAAAATAGCCAGGCATTGTGGCAAACGCCTGTAGTCCCAGCTACTTGGGAGGTGGAGACAGGAGAATCATTTAAACCCAGAGTTTGAGGAGGCTGTGAGCTGCGATGCCACAGCACTCTACCCAGGACGATAGCTTGAGGTCTGTCTCAAAAAAAAAAAAAAAATAGCCAGGCATCATGGCAGGCTCTGTAGTCCCAGCTACTTGGGAGGCTGAGGTGTAAGGGCCAAAACTAACTTTATTTTAACTACTCCCTAAACTGCCCATGACCAAAGCTTCAGGCTGCACCTGCATCTCAAGGATGTTGTGTTTACTCCCTATGCTATACTTAGAGAAGCTGCATACCAGAAAAGTTGTGTAACCCCCTTTCTCCTTTTCTTTGTCTTCGCTCCACTGTGCACACGTCCCGTAACTTGCTCCCTTGTACAGCATCTACCCAGACCAATCAGCTTAAGACAAGTACTACCCCCCCTCCCTTCTTTCTTTCTGTACCCCTTAAAAACCCCTTCCATTTTAGAATTGGGGCTCTTCTGCTCTCCTGCTGCAACGGGAAGAGTAGAAGGTCCTGACTCGAGTCTAATAATAAAACTGCCTCTTGCCTTTGCATCAGAGCAGTCTCAGAGTAATTTATGGGGGACCTTGTAACTTGGGCACATTTGGTTCCCTGACCGGGAATCCCCCTAAATCCCCGAGCGCCTGCTCTGGAGGTGGGTATGTGTGAGTGCCGGCACTTGTCTCTGTCTGTGTTGTCTCGTTATATTTTAGTTTTGTCTGTATTTGTGGTCGGAACGTGGAATCCCCGATCTGCCTGCACCTGTGGTCAGGACTTGGAATCCCCGATCAGCCTATACTTGTAGTCCGGACGTGGAATCCCCGATCGGGAAGTGGGGACGCCTCGTGCACGGGGGACTGGGACGTGGAATCCCCAGTCTTGAGCCCAGAGAATGGAAAGGCGATTCTCCTAGTGTAGAGGAAAGGGGGGTCGCTCCCACCAGACGGAACTGCACCATCGTCTCAGTTACAGGTTTGCTTTAGAAGCTGTGTAGGCAAGGTCTTTGTTTAGAGGTGTTTTGAGTGTTGTTTTGTCTGGGTTTTACTGTATTTGGAGGGCGACATGGGACAGACGCAGACGACTCCCCTTACCCTAACTTTGACTTATTTCCAGGACTTCAAAAAAAAAGGCTCAATAGTATGGTTTTAATGTGTTAAAGAAAAGGCTTGTTCTCTTTTGCAGGAACAAATGGCCAACTCTCAACGTCGGGTGGCCTCCAGAGGGCACTTTCCACTTACCTATTATTTCACAGGTCAAAGACATAGTTTATTGATCTGGTTCTGGACACCCAGATCAGATCCCCTACATAACTGTCTGGCAAGACTTTGTACAGGATCCACCATCATGGGTAAAACCTTTTCTTCCCCTTTCAGGCAAAGAGGCCACAAACCTCCAGACATTGAAGGAGAAAAAGGAGAAGTCCCTTGAACCCACAGCCCCTCCCCAGATTTTTCAAGGAGGAACTAACCCAGAAATGTTTTTTCCTCCTCCCTATCCCCCTTCCCCCCGGGGAGCCCCAATCCCCTTAAATCCCCCAGGCAGTGAGGCTGTGGCGGCCCTGGACAAGGGAGACAGGCCCCAGAGTCCACCTCACACCCACCAGAGGGTCCTGCGTGATGTAGACTCTACTGTGTTGCCTCTCCGTGCTGTTGGGCCCCCTGATGATGAAGGAGAGCAGCCCCTTCATTACTGGCCTTTCGCTACTAGTGACCTTTATAACTGGAAGATGCAGAACCCCAAGTTTTCAGAGAAACCCTCAGCCCTAATTGACCTATTGGACTCTGTCCTCTTTACCCATCAGCCCATGTGGGAAGACTGCTGTCAGCCATTACAGGTTCTCTTTACCACCGAGGAACAACCACATCCTGACCGAGGCCAGGAAGGCCGTCCTTGGAGAGGACGGGAACCCCACCACCAACCAGGCCCTCATTGATGCAGCCTTTCCCCTTACACGCCCTAACTGGGATTTTAATACAGCAGAAGGAGAGACTCCAGGTCTACCGCCAGACTCTAATGAGGGGTTTTTATAAGGCAGCTAGAAAGCCGACTAATTTGGCCAAGGTAGGCAACATACAGCAGGAACAGTCAGAATCCCCGGCAGCTTTCTTAGAAAGAATTATGGAGGCATTTCGCATGCACACACCCTGAGACACTGAGGCTGAGGAAAATAGGGCAGCAGTTATTATGATTTTTGTCAATCAGTCAGCTCCAGACATCAAGCATAAGCTGCAGAGAATAGATAGGCTGGGGGAAAAGTCTTTACAGGACATCCTGGAAGTAGCTGAAAAAACCTACAATAATCCTGAAACTCCTGAAGAAAAACAAACAAGAAAGACCAGGAGGCAGACACAGGAATTGGCTAAAATCCTCCTAGCCGCCACCGCCGGGACCTCAGAAGAAAAAGAAAGGCAACTGCGCCGACTAGCGACCAAAGGTAAGGAGGACACCCTAGATAGGGAGAAGCCCCGCCTTCAGAGAAATCAATGCGCGTACTGCAAAAAAAATGGCCACTGGGCCCGTGAATGTCCTGAAAAGCCACCCCCCCAAGCTATGTACCCCTTCAGTTCCTGTTTTAAAGTTGAGTGAGCTTGAAGATTAGGGGAGTCACGGCTCGCCTCCCCTCCCCAAGCCCCGGGTAACTCTCAAAGTGGAGGGAATTCCAATCACCTTTTTAGTAGGCACAGGAGCCCAGCATTCAGTTTTAATACAGAGTCATGGCGCTCTAGACACCCGAAAATCTTGGGTTCAGGGAGCCACAGGCATAAAACAATATTCATGGACTACCCGAAGAACTGTAGACTTAGGCACGGGCTGGGTATCCCACGCATTCATGGTTATTCCAGACTGCCCTTACCCACTCCTGGGAAGGGACCTCCTAACCAAAATAGGAGCCCACATTGTCTTTAAAAAAGATGAGCCCCTTGTTACGGACCAGCATGGGAGCCCCATACAAATACTTACTCTGTAACTGGAAGACAAATAAATGCTGCATCAACAGCCGTCCAGGAACTTGCAGCCAGTAGATGTCACTGTTTGGCTAAAAAACTTTCCACTTCCCTGGGCCAAGACTGGAGGAATGGGGATAGCTGCCCACCGCCCGCCAGTCACTGTAGAACTCAAACCAATGGCTGAACCGGTGCGAGTGAGACAATACCCCATGCCTCAAGAAGCTCGGCAAGGTATTAAGCCCCACATCCAAAGACTCTTACAGCATGGGATCCTAGTACCCTGCCAGTCTGCATGGAATACTACCTTGTTACCTGTAAAAAAAACCACTGACTAATGACTACAGGCCGGTGCAAGACCTAACGGAGGTCAACAAACGGGTACTAGACATCCACCCCACTGTTCCCAACCCTTATACTATGCTAAGTGCCCTCACCCCGGATCGGACATGGTACACTGTCCTCGACTTAAAGGATGCTTTCTTCAGTCTCCCACTGGCTCCTCAGAGCCAAGCAATGTTCGCCTTTGAATGGAACAATGAAGAACAAGGAATCCATGGCCAGCTCACGTGGACTCAACTGCCGCAGGGGTTCAAAAACTCCCCCACCATCTTTGATGAAGCCCTCCATGAACATTTATGTGAGTATAGGCAGCAACATCCCCACCTAACTCTCTTACAGTATGTAGGTGACCTTTTAATTGCAGCTAACACAGAAGCAGAGTGCTGCCAAGGCACCCAGGACCTTGCTGACCACACTGGGAACTCTGGGGTACCGAGCCTTTGCAAAGAAGGCCCAGATCTGCCAACAGACTGTAAGTTACCTAGGGTACATCCTTAAAGGACAGTGGTGGCTGTCCCAGGCAAGAAAAGAGACAGTTTTAAAAATCCCCACCCTAACTTCACAGCAAGAGGTGCGGGAGTTTCTTGGCTCAGCCGGATTTTGCCGCCTGTGGATTCCAGGGTTTACAGAAATAGCAAAGCCCCTCAA
>CAUYQV010152322.1:0-12236 GCA_963574575.1 Galagoides demidoff
TCCATTGTCAACTGAAACTGTATTAATTATCGTTCCATTGCTGTATCTATGACTACCTGAGTTGTAACCCCCCTTAACCAGCCACCTTTCGCTTCTGTAATATGCTTACACAAAGCCTATAAAAGGCAACTCACCCTCACATCTGGGCTGCTGACTGTCTCTCGGAGCAGCAGCCCCTGCAGCAGGTAAAATAAATTACCAATAATTAACTGAAGTGGGGGTCCTAGTCTATTTTTCCAGGTCCCCTAAGTTATTTCAGTAGTAAAGGGCTGCAGCATTAGGAAGGTTGAGAACCACTGCCTTAGAGCCACTGCCTTAGAACCTGTTGAGAACCACCTGCCTTAGAGATCCTGGCTTCTGCTTTGTGATTCCCTTCCATTGTTCTAAGCTCTTGGAAAACTCTAAGTCAACTCCACCTGGTGGTGGTGTGGAGAGGGAGGGGCTGGGGCTGGGGAGGCAGGTGCACAGGAAACTGGCATCTCTGCTTCACTGGGGTCCCCAAAGCTGGGACGTGGATTCTGGGGAGAAACACCTGAGGAGGGAGGAGCAGAGGAAAATGAGGTGTTTCTACTCAGCTGGCAGAGCCAGTCTTTGGAGTGCATCTTAACAAATGCACCTCATTTCTGGGGTTGTGATAGCAAGCTTGGAGGATTACAGGAATGTAGTGAATGAGGGGTCTTTCTGCTTAGTTTAAGCATCTGTGGGTTCTTCATAAAAATCTGTCTTGCTAAATCAGCTGGTTTTATATCAATGTGTTGTGGTTCTGTTGGCTCCTGCTTTTTCTCTTGGTGAAATCATTTTTCCAAGTGCTTATTAATAGCTCAGTGCCAAGTCAGGAGAAGTATTGATCTGAAGAAAGCACTTTTCTCAACTGCTACCAGCTTCGGAAATTGAAATTGGCATTAAGCTTTCTAATTCCTTGGAAGAAATAAATGGAAATCGATTAAAGAAGGTTTGTTGGGGACCAAACAAAGAAATTGGGTGGGGAAGAAAAACCAAAACCATAAATGAAAAACGGTGGTGGCAGGTGCATGGGTGGATGGGAGCTGGCCTGGAACGGCCTGGCAGCAGGAAGGGGCCTTGTGATGCTGGTGTGGTGGGGGCTGGAGCTTCACTCCCTCCTGAGGGCAGGGCAGAGGATTTAATATCCACAAACAGAAGATGCCATTGTGGACAGCGCCTCTACCCTGGAGTCTTCTGGGTGGTTCTTTCAGCTGCAGGGTGGTATTTGGTGATGTTTGTGACCCTGCTGCTAGGCTACCTCCCCTGCTCCTTCCTGGAAGGAAGGTGCCTAGAGCCATGTGACACAGGTTATCCCTAAGAGAAGGCATAATGGCACGTTCCTGTGGGCTGAGAAGGGGCTCTGTGGGTCTCCCAGTGATTTGGGAACAGCAGGGTAGGAGGGGACAGTCACTGGTAGGAAAAAAGCCACCTGAACAGAGATACCTTTGAATGAGGATTTTGTAGGTGCTCAGGTCTTTGCAAACCACGGGCATTTGATCATGAATACTCAGATCACATGTTCCCATCCTGTCCTGGCTCCCCCCTCCACCACCCGTTGGGCTCCTACCTTTCCTTCAAGGCCTCACCCTTCCCCTCCCTCCTCATTTCTAGAGGACTTTGCAGGTTGCCCATGAGAGTTGGGACATAGTTCTGTCACCACTGACGGGATTGACGTGAGGGATGAGGGCACCTCCACATTCCTTCCCACCCCCTGCCTTGGCTCAGCACCAGGTGGGCAACTGTGTGCTTCACAGACCACCCTCGACTAATGCTGCATGGACAGCAGGGTCCTGGCACAGTTCCCTAACACCTAGGGAGGAGGAGAACTGGGAAGAGGATGTGGAGAAGAGCCGCAGGCTGACAAGAGGATGGAGTCGTGGGGGGACTGGAAGACCACTCAGGGGAGGGGCAAGTCTAGGCATCTTCCCCCGAGAGGGGAAGTGTGAGGTGAGGGGTGACTCTTGCAGGGAGCCTTTCAGATTAGTGGAAGGCACTAGAAGGGGATGATGGGTTCGGATGCCGAGGGCGGGGATCTTCACCTCGGCTCATGGCCACACGCTCACAGGAATCGGCAGTCCTGCTGGAAGGACCGAGGGCCCTCACTGAGTGTGAGAAGCATTTCCTCACAGTATTGCTGTCAGGCTCTGGAACTGACCATGAAATCCTCTCTGGTGGAAACCGAGCCTGTGGAGGGAGACCCGGGTCTGCAGACACGCGCAGAGCCAGGGGCCAGGAGCAGGGCACCAGGCAAGTGGGGCATATGGGGAAGGGGGTCAGGGCCTTCCCACACCACAAGGAGGGGCTCACAGGGGCTTTGAGGAACACAAATGCCCAGGGCCCATCCCAGTCCATCAGGACCCCTGGGGGTGCCCTGGAGTCAGCTTTTTTTTTTAAATTTGTTTTTGTAAGGAAAGCTTCCTGTGTGATTCTGATGATCAGCTAAGTTGGTTTGACAAATGTTGGTAGGGAAAAATAACCAAGGAACACTCAATGAAGACATTTTTTAAACCAGCTAATACTGCTCTGTTTGAAGTGATTTTGATATATTTCTTCGAATTGGTCATGGGGCCAACTTTACACTAGGAAGCTGAGGCAGGGACCATGGAACGGGTGAAAAGACCCCCTCAAGGGTCTGGCTGCCCCTCAGGCTGCAGAATACTCCACTGAACAACAACGAATCCCCTCTACAAAAGCAAATGCTATGTTTCTGGGAGACCAAACTATTATAAAACATGCCTGTACCAGTTCCTCATGGCTGCTGGAAGAGATCATTACAAATGCAGCATCTTATAGCAAAATCAGTGTACTCCCGATAGCTCTGACACCAGAAGCCCCAAATGTTTTCACTCGACTGCAGTCAAGCATCGAAGGGCTGGTTCCTTCTGAAGCCTCCTGGAGGAGGGTCCCTTTCCTGCCTCTTCCAGCCTCTTGGGGTGGCTGGTGCACCTGGGCCTGTGGCCACATGATCCCCCTTTTCCCCTGATACCCTGATAAGGATGTTGTGATTACCCACAGGGCCTGTCTGGCTAAGCTGGGCTGACCCAGAATCCTTAACTCAGTCACACCCACAAAGTCCCTTCTGGTTTAGAAGGTAACATTCACAGGACCCAGGGGTTAGGACCTGACCATCTTCAGAAGGTTATAAATCATCTGACCTCACACCTTTTTATTCTGAACAAATGGAAACATTTGGAAAATTTGTTGACTTCCTAAATTTACCTGAACTCAACCGCAATGGCACGATGAGAATTTTGTTCCTTGAGAGTTCAAGACCCACTGAGCTAAGAGGACTCAGCCCTCTGTGCAGAACAGAGTATGAGGTCGTGTGTCCCTGGGAGGGCAGCGGCTCCACGTCTGAGAAAGTGAAGCAAGGGTGGACACAGCTGTGGGGACAGGGGCAGGCTTCACCTGCAGGGATGATCTGGGGGCGAGGGTAAGGACACCTGCCCTGCTCACCTCTGACTGTGAGCGCTGTGCAGACAGCGACATTCAGACACTTGTTAGTAATTACCGTCACCACTGTAACCTGCACTCCAAGTCTGTGTCTGTGCTGTGGTGTCGGGTTCCCAGAAGGAAATACTCGATTTTCACTTTGTTTATGTTATCCTTTTAACCTAAAGCCACCCTGTCCTGAGATACTTTATTCGGCTGTGAAGCACGATTTCACTAACTCGAACCTGAGAGCGTTTCTGAGCTTCACAGCTGCAAAGATTAAAATGGAGACTAGCAGGTTACAAATCACCCAGAGCTTTTGACAAGGTCTTGAGGGTTGAAAGGAAGGAGGTGGTTTTTACAAGTTCCTCAAGATTACAAATAGAGAGTTACTGAACTTAAATAACTGTGTTTCTAAAAAGAGAATTTTTTTCCCCCTTAAAGCAAGAGTGAATAATAATGTTTTTGTCTTTGACACCAAATAAAGTCATTTAAGATGAAAAACTCCTCGGAACTGCTAATACTTAGAACCTGCTTGAACCGTCTGGGGCTCTCCCCCGAGTGTGGGAACATGCTCTTTCTCTTGGAACTTTCCAGAGGGAAAGGCATGTAGCCAACAGCAGAGCCCTAGGGAGGGTGTCGCCTGAGACAGGGAGCGAGTCTCAGGGAACTCCGACAGTCTGTGTGGAAAGGAAAATGCCCGAGAGTGACAGGCACTACCTGAAAAGCAGCTTCCTCCCCTCTCCTGGCACCTCTGGGTCTTGACTATGGGAGATTGGCTGCTGGCTTGGGGACTGGGTCCCGCACGCTGAGGGGGACACTGGCTCGGGGCTGCAGCCCCATGCCCACACTACTGGTTAAGGGGTTAACCTGGATGGCAACACACACTCCTTTTGAGCCCTCTTTTTGTTTATTTTTGCTTTATAAGGTAGGATCCAATGTCTTCTAACGTGACTGGTCTGAAGGCGGTAAAGCACACAGGCGGCTTCACGCTGCCACCTCGTCACCACATGCTGCACGCATGCCTCAGTTTCCCCACCTGTGGGTCAGTTGTGGACCCTCCAAGACCCAAGGACTTGGCACAGAGCTGGGCACGCAGTCACTGCCCTGAATGCTTCTTGTTCTTTCTACCAGGGCAGCAACCAGGTCGTGCTTGTCTCTGCGTGTCCACGCCTGATGCAGGGCCTGGCACACAGCCTGTGCTCTAGTAAATGTCTAGTGGGTGAATGGGAGCATTTTCCACACTGGCGCTCTCTGGGAACAGGGAGGTGGTCATGACCTGATGATTGCAACTCAAAAAAATGCTGTGGACACTCTCAGGGCTCGGCTTTCCTTGTTAGGAATGACTTATCTCTACACCATGCAGATGGTCATTTTGTTGACATGCTGTGACAACATGAGAGTCAGTGCGCAGCCTACTGTGGCTGTGGCACTGGGAACCGGACACCCGGGCCTCCCTGGTGGCTGCCCTGCCCCCGTGCTGACTGAGTGATGGCACTCTCACACAGGCAGAAGTCACTGTGACATTCGGGGGCATTCTTGCTTCTATGTGAATGTGGTTGATCAGAAGCTGTTCACGCCCATGTTGAGTGCTGTGGCTGTTTCATCTAGAAGGCAGCCTGAGGGCTGGACATTGAGACAGCCCCAGAGATGGGCCCTGCTGGGCTGTGTGACTCTTCTCCAAGGCAGACAGGACTGGGCAGGCAAGGCCATGAGGTCACAGAAGAAAAACCCTGCAGGGTTACTGGGACTCTGGGACCTTAAGAGACATCCACCTGCATCATCAGGGTGAAATCTTCATCTGTGGCGGGTGTAGCCTCAGCCTGCAACGCGCCAGCGTGAGGCCTGTGTAACTATGAACGGGTCCACCCTGGGAGGAAGAAGAGCCTTGCCTAGCTGTGCTTTGTAAGAAGTTCCTTACATTGCACGTGCCTAAAAGAAATAAAATTGTGCTTTGGAGGGGGAAAAATCTGTAATATCCTGATGTCCCACCCAGGTCCCCAGAATGCTGAGCTTTGCACTATTAGAAATGCTGTTAACAGCCAGGTGCAAGATGTATTTAAAACAAGCAATCGGCTCGGAACCCGTGGCTCAAGTGGCTAAGGCGCCAGCCACATACACCTAAGGTGGCAGGTTCGAATAGCCCGGTCCTGCCAAACGACAATGATGGCTGCAGCCAAAAAATAGCCAGGCATTGTGGCGGGCGCGTATGGTCCCAGCTACTTGGGAGGCTGAGGCAGGAGACTCACTTGAGACCAGGAGTTGGAGGTTGCTGTGAGCTGTGATGCCACAGCACTCACTCTACGCAGGGGGACAGCTTGAGGCTCTGTCTCAAAAAAAACCCCAAGCAATCCAGGGACTGTTCCCCTTTAACCAGCCTGCTGGATCCATTTGTGCATTTAACTTCCATGAATCTCAACATGGATCCGTCTCTTCTTTTTCTTCTTCTTCTTTTTTCTTTTTTTTGGCAATTTTTGGCCGAGGCCAGGTTTAAACCCGCCACCTCCGGTGTATGGGGCCAGTGCCCTATTCCTTTGGGCCACAGGCGCCGCCCTGGATCTGGCTCTTGTAATGTGGTCCCACGTGGACCCCGTGGCCTGTAATGTGGCTGACGTTCAGCATCTGTGAAGCAGCGAGACTCTCCAGGGTAAGGCCTTCTCTCTGTGTCCCCTTCATGGGTCCTCATGACCTCTGGGTGACAAAGGTGAGGAGACACATCCCTGAGCCCAGAGACTTCCCCGTGTGACTCGGGCAAACTGGTCCTTTTGTCTTTAGGAAAATCTGTGGCCTAAAAACGATTTCTCTCAAGAATTCTGATCCCCTAGATCAGCAGTTCTCAACCTTCCTAATGCCGTGGCCCTTCACTACAGTCTCGACCCACAGGCTGAGAACCGCTGCCCTAGAGCAACGTCCTCCTTTGTTTGGAGTCAGAGCATGAGGAGGCTTTGTTTCTTCTGTCTTTTTCCCCCCAAATCAGAAGGAGCAGCTCCTGCCTTGGGATCGGTGTGTGCAGGGTCCCCCCTTTCTAGCGCCAGTCAGGAGAGCTGACTTAGCCGTGGGGATTAAGGCTGAGTGGGTGGAAGGAAGGAGAACGTTCAGTACCTGAGCTGCTGTGGCTGAGCCTCCAGGGCAGTCTCCGTCAGGGTCTGTGCCTTAGCTCCCTCCAACTGCTGATCCTTGAAGCTTAAATCCTTGTGCTGCCTTCAGGAAGGAGACCCTTCCTCGACAAAACCCACAGGGTGGTGGCCGCCTTCCGTCCACACCCCAGGTACCCTGGGCCTGTTGAAAGTGAGTCTTGGCCGTCCCCAGGGCTGGGGTGAGGGCAGGTCCTCCCCGCGGCTCTCCTTCTTTCCGTCTTTTATTAAATGCCAGCCAGCGAAAGAGTCCGTGTTGGAGCCTGAGGGCCTTTGGTGCTGGTACCTGTTGCTTGCTGTTGTTGCTTTTTGTTTCTTCTTCACCCACTGTCCCCTTGAGCAGCCAGGGTAACGCCCAGGACAGTTACCTAGGACGGGGGGGCTGAAGGGGAGCAGGAGAGCACCAGGGTGGAGGCTCTGTTCAGAGTGGAGATGGAGGGCATGGGTGACTGAGCCTAGACAGAACGGGACAGGGCTGGGTGAGGAGCTGGTGTCATAGGCACTGGCAGCTCAGCTCTGAGCGTGGCTGGGAAACTCACAGAGCCTGGAGGTTCACACCCAGGGCCTGGTCTGCTCTCCTGGGCACCAGCAGGCCTCGCCTCAAAGACCCTGGAGCAGGGATCAATTAGTCATCAATACAGTAGCGTGCTCTGACTCAAAGCAAGCCTGAGAGGCACTAAGGGACAGTGGACCCAAATCAATTACTGAAACCCTCCCACCCCCTCCTCTTTCTTTCTTTTTTTTTTTTTTTTTTGAGACAGAGCCTCAAGCTGTCCCCCTGGGTAGAGTGCCGTGGCATCACAGCTCATAGCAACCTCCAACTCCTGGGCTCAAGCGAGTCTCCCGCCTCCACCTCCCAAGTAGCTGGGACCACAGGCGCCTGCCACAACGCCTGGCCGTCTTTTGGTTGCAGCCGTCATTGTTGTTTGGCAGGCCCGGGCTGGGGATTGGAACCCGCCACCTTAGGTGTATGTGGCTGGCGCCCCAGCCGATTGAGCCACAGGCGCCAAGCCCCCCTCCTCTTTCTTCCTCTGCTTCTTGCTTTTGCTGCTACTTTGTGAGCTGATGAGCTGCTCCCCTCTCCTCCCTGCCGAGGGTGAGACCATCACGTGGGGAGTGCTGGAACCCTGCCAGCAGAGGTCTCATTAATCCTGACGGGGGAGGGGGGCTTGCAGCACCCACTGTGGGAGAGTGGGTGCAGCTCAGTAACTGGATACCTGCACAAAGACCACCACCCTCAGAGAGGTACTGGAAGCGATTTGGGTCATCAATTAGATGAAAGAGCCATTATAGTCCAGTGAATGGCAGGCTCTGAATAGATGGGAAAGGGCTTTGCGAGAGTCCCCGAGGGAAGGGTCCCGGAGTGGACATCTAGGCCATCGCTCGCTGCCTCAGAATCCCCGCTGCAATATCCCCACCAGGTTACCCTTCAATGTCTCCATTCTTCTAATGCCTGGGAACTTGCTGCCCTCCAAGAAACCTCATTTGGATATTGTAATTGGACAATTAAGTTCGGGAACTCATCCTGAAAACCTCTCCACACCTCACTGCTGAGTGTCACTATGGTCACCCTTGAAGTCCCCCCCTGGGAAGCTGCACTCACACCAGAGCCCCGTCCACCCTTTAAAGCACTTTTTCTAGGATGAGTCCATAAATTTAATTGTCAGACCTGGTATGACGATGGCTCTGATGGGCATTCTTGAAAGAGAGTTCCAAAATTGTTTTGAGTGACTTAATCTCACTGGGTCCCAGTCTCTGCATTTTAAAATGGAAATTAAAATCATACCTGCTTCTGGTTGGCCCAGTCAATGTCACAAAGACAGAAAGTAGAACTGTGGGTGCAGGTGTGGGGGTGGGAGGGGGGATGGAGTCTCCATTTTACAAGAGTGAAGGGCGTTCTGGAGACGGATGGTGGTGATGGTCACACAACATTCTGAATATATTTGATGCCATCAAAATGTGTACCTAAAATGGTTGAGATGGTTAATATTATGTCATACTTTACAAAAAAATGATAAATTTAAAAATTAAACAAAAACCAAAACAAAACATAGCTACTTCAGAAAATTTCTGAGAATCAGAGGAACTCTCTGGGGAGCACGAGCAAAGTGCGGTTGTGTGCTGCTCCAGTGCCCAGGCTGGGCCAGGCACCGAACTGGTCCTGGAACTCAGAGACACAGAGGGTGACCTGTCCTCAGCCCAGAAGACCTTATCAGCTCTCAGGCCTATGGAGCAAACTTCTGGCTTTGGGACATAACATCCTTGGGTTTTTCTTTTAAACTGTACTTCATTACTTTACTAACTGAAAATTCCAATTCTGCCCCATGATCTCAGACTTCTGGTCAACATGATGTGGGGTTTGGAGCTGATAGGGAGACCACCCCCTTACAGAGTGGCTGCACTCCAAACACATAAATCTGTGTAATAAAATAACAAAGCATTTAGACATTCAGATTCAGACTGGAAGAAAGAAAGAAACTCCAAGCTGAGAACCAGGCTGGGAACTTAGAGCCCTGCAAAGCTCTCAGAACTCTTCCTGCCCCTGCAGGGAGGAGGGGTGACCTCTGGGGGCTCTTGTGTCCTGCCTCACACCCAGCACAGAGCTGGGACTTGGCATTCATTAGGGAACCGGGGAAGGCTGCCCATCTGTGATCTAGGGGCTAGAAAAATCTGCCCATTTTATTGGGGACAAGGATCAGAACGTATCCTCCTTACTTTAGGCCAGGGGTAGAAAAAGTTTTCAGAATTCTGGGTCCCTTGTGGGTATAGGGTCTGAATTCACACCACTTACTGAGGTGCAGAAACCCTGAGCTAAGAAATTAACATGTGAAACTGACCCAGAAATAGTGAAACCCTGGGGTGCTGAGGGATATCCCTATATCCCAGGGCAGGTGTAATGCTCACATGGAAACAGCTCACGCTGAGGTTAAGTTCACAGCCAAATATTACATATCACTTGAGGAACAAATTACCATGCATGAGTGGCTGAAGGTCAGGTGAAGCAACCCTCGGAGCAATCTGAAAGCGCTGTCAACAGAAATACGCTTGAAATTCGGAAATACAGGAGAGGCAATTAAAAAAAAAGTGCAGGCCGATATAGAAAGGAACGAGTAGAGATTCTATGAGTGCGGTTACTGCCACGAAAACTCAACAGACCGACAACACAGTAGGGCAGATGCTGCTGAAGAGATAAATGATGAACTGGAGGAAGGTCCTGAGGAAGGCACCGGGATAGCGGCACAGAGCGCTGCAGAGCTGGAAAATGCAAAGGAGATACGGAGCAAAGGAGGAGGTGGAAGAAAAGGTAAATGGGCTCAGAAATGATCAGACCTACAGAGGATTGAGCAGCATGCCTGCTCTCACAGTCACCAACTTCAGAACTCATCTGAGGAATTGCTGAGAACAAGACAATTTCCTGGCAAGCCTTGAAATCTCTTGTGACTTGGAAGGCAAGCCAAGTAACTCAGTAGTCCTGGAGGAGCAAAGGTTGGTCCTGCGATAGGAAGGTTGATGTTAAGCATTTTATGGCAGTTCCTTGAAGAATTATGAAGGAAATCGCATGTTGTCTTTTTGGAAATCATTTCCTTGAGTATATAACTTTTTTTTTTTTGAGACGGAGCCTCAAGCTGTCCCCCTGGGTAGAGTGCCATGGCATCACAGCTCATAGCAACTTCCAACTCCTGGGCTCAAGTGAGTCTCCTGCCTCCACCTCCCAAGTAGCTGAGACCACAGGCGCCCGCCACAACGCCCGGCCATTTTTTTTTTTTTTTTTTGGTTGCAGCCATCATTGTTGTTTGGCGGGCCGGGCTGGGGATTCGAACCCGTACACCTTAGGTGTACGTGGCTGGTGCCTTAGCCGATTGAGCCACAGGCGCCGAGCTGAGTATATAACTTTTTACCACCTTTTGTTCACCCATCTGAGATCATTTTCTTGAGCGTGTAGCCCCTAAAGTACATGGTCCCTGAGGACGCAGCCCCTGCATGTCTTTGCTTAGTAATCTTTCCGCCCGCCCATTATGTATCTTCTCAATAAAAGGACTCTGGGAGAAGAGCTTGAGGCTCTCCGCCCTGTGGTCAGCCTCCCCTCTTGCAGCGTGAACTGTCAATCCATATCTGGTGTGATCATTTATCATGACACAAACCCAAGAAATTTCCTTCAAAAAGAAGAGATGCAGAGAATGAGAAAGATTAAGTATTTGAAAAAAGGGATGAAAATGCCTAAAAATAAAGACTTACATCTTCATGCTGAAAAAGCCATGTCCTGATCAGAAAAAATAAAAATGTTACATGTAGGCTCATTGTGACTATGGAATATCAAGATAAGAAAAAATAAATTTCAGAGAACAATAACACATCCACACTGTCTTCCCTTACAAAGGAATGATGATCAGACTAGAATCAGTTTTCTTATCAGCAATACAGGTTGAGTATCTCTTTTTTTTTTTTTTTTTTTGAGATGGAGCCTCAAGCTATCCCCCTGGGTAGAGCCATGGCATCACAGCTCACAGCAACCTCCAACTCCTGGGCTCAAGCGAGTCTCCTGCCTCCGCCGCCCAAGTAGCTGGGACCACAGGTGCCCACCACAACGCCCGGCCATTTTTTGGTTGCAGCCATCATTGTTGTTTGGCGGGCCCGGGCTGGGGATTGGAACCCACCACCTTAGGTGTATGTGGCTGGCGCCTTAGCCAATTCAGCCACAGGCACCGAGCCAGATTGAATATCTCTTATCTGAAAGTCTTGGTTCCAGAAGATTTCAAACTTTTATTAAATTTTGGAATATTTACATTACACATATCAGTAGAGCATCTCTAATCCAAAAATCTGAAATTTGAAATGCTCCAATGAACATTTCCTTTGAGTATCATGTCAATGCTCAAAAGTTTCAGATTTGGGGGCATTTCAGATTTTTAAATTAGAGGTGTTCAACCTGTATTAAATGTCAATAACATTTGTTTATGAGAGAAAACTACTGTTGGCTTAGAATTTTATACTCAGCTGGCTTATCATTCAATAATTAAAAGTATCTTCAGTCCCAGGTGACTGCCGGGCCAAGTCCTCTGTGAAAGACAGACTAACAGGTGTATTGAATACAAAGGGAATTGCAACCCTGAAGGACAGTGAGTGACACAGACATGAACAAGACAAAGAAATCAGTAATACATGGTAGAAAATCTAGAAAAAGTTTTGTATGTTTGTTTGTTTTTGAGACAGAACCTCGAGCTGTCACCCTGGGTAGAGTGCCATGGCGTCACAGCTCACAGCAACCTTCAACTCCTGGGCTTAAGTGATTCTCTTGCCTCAGCCTCCCAAGTAGCTGGCACCCGCCACAACACCCAGATATTTTTTGGTTATAGTCGTCATTGTTGTTTGGCAGGCCCAGGCTGGATTTGAACCCTCCAGCTCTGGGGTATGTGCCTGGTGCCTTAACCACTTGAGCTACAGGCACCAAGCCGAGAAGTTTTAACCTTTAAAAGCGATGAATTTGTGGGAGGTACCTGTGGCTCAAATAAGTAGGGCACCAGCCCCATATGTCAGAGGTGGCAGGTTCAAACCCAGCCCTGGCCAAAAACTGCAAAAAAAAAAAAAAAAAAAAAAGCGACGGATTTGTGAGTACTTAAGAACAAGGTGGAACGGGAACGGAAATAAAAAAAAATGGTGTGGTAATTG
>CAUYQV010152330.1:0-30911 GCA_963574575.1 Galagoides demidoff
CAGCTACTTGGGAGGCTGAGGCGGGAGGCTGAGGCAGGAGACTCGCTTGAGCCCAGGAGTTGGAGGTTGCTGTGAGCTGTGATGCCATGGCACTCTACCCAGGGGGATAGCTTGAGGCTCCATCTCAAAAAAAAAAAAAAGACCTTTTGGGGAACTGACAGATGGGAGGACAATGGAGGTGGGGCTCACACCTCTTTGTGAATAAGACTGGGGTGCTGGAGGTGGGCAGACACTGGGAAGGCTGGAGGGGGAAAAATTCCCATCCCCAATCTCCCCATCAGTTTGGACTCTGACCAGAAGGACCAGCTGATAGAAGTCATCGAGAAACTTCTGGCTGACAAGACCACGGTGCGTGTACATGGGCACACCAGGACGGTGGTGACAAGCAGCGGCCCTCTGTCATGCGCATTCACCCTGTCTTGCCTTTGTCCGTTCTCCAGCTGGTGGCGGGCAGCGTAGTGATGGCCTTCGAGGAGGTGTGCCCAGAGCGCATCGATCTGATACACAAAAACTACCGTAAACTCTGCAACCTGCTCATCGACGTGGAGGAGTGGGGCCAGGTGGTCATCATCAGCATGCTAACCCGCTACGCGCGCACGCAGTTCCTGAGCCCCACCCAGAACGTGAGTGCGCCAGTCCCCGGGCAGCGCGGGGGAGGCTCGCCCGGGAAGGCGCACGCACGCACGCCGGTCTCCTCCTCCAGGAATCCCTGCTGGAGGAGAACCCAGAGAAAGCTTTCTACGGCTCAGAGGAGGACGAGGCCAAGGGTGCGGGGTCAGAGGAGGCGGCGACCTCAACGCTACTCGCCCGGAAGCCCTACGTCATGGACCCAGACCACCGCCTACTGCTGCGCAATACGAAGCCGCTGCTGCAGAGCCGCAGCGCCGCCGTGGTCATGGCGGTGGCACAGCTGTACTTCCACCTGGCACCCAAGGCGGAGGTGGGAGTCATCGCCAAGGCGCTAGTGCGTCTACTGCGCAGCCACAGGTGGGCGCAGCCGGGCCCCGCCCGGCCCCGGGCCGCCTAGCACCGCCCCCGCCCCACCCCGCCCACTGCCTGGGTCCGCTCCTAGCTTCTAGCTCCTATCCCGCTTACCTTAAGCCCAAGTGCGTGCCAGTCTTGCTTGTTTCCTTCTGGTCCTCTCTACCCAATGATTTGATCCATCTCTCCTCTCTCACTGCTGCCCCTTGTCCCAATCGTGGGGCCAGGGACTGCTGACCGGTTCTTTCCGCAGTGAGGTGCAGTATGTTGTGCTGCAGAACGTGGCCACGATGTCCATCAAGCGCCGGGTGAGCGTGCGACCACGCCTGAGCTCACCGTCCAGGGGCCTGCTGCTGCGGGCTTCGGAGAGGGGCGTTGCGGGGGGCGCAAGATGGGAGGTATCCTGGCTGTGCTGGGCATGGGGAAGGGGAGACCACAAGTGCAGGTGAGGAGCAGATCCTGAAGGGCCAGAGCTTTTCAGATCTGAGAGGAGGAGGGAAGACCTGAGGAGGGAGAAAATCATGGAGAAGGACCCCGGGCCCTGGCTTGGGAGAGGTGGGCTGGGGCTGAGTTGGATCTCCCTGGGGCTGCCTTTCTCTGCCAGGGTATGTTTGAGCCCTACCTGAAGAGCTTCTACATCAGGTCCACGGACCCCACCCAGATCAAGATCCTGAAGGTGAGTGCTGACAGAAGTGCATAGGGCCCCTCCATTCCCTCTCTACCCACACGCTCTCAAACGACTCACAGCGCCCCCCTTGGTACCTGTCTATTTCTGGGGCTCCCGGCTTCCTCATTTGGAGTTGTTTGTTCAGGGAGCCAGCTAATGAGAGTAAGGGGCAGGTAACTGTCCTTTGCGTAGTATTTGGCACACACCTGCCACTCTTCACATATGAAGTAACTTGATTTTCTTAATAACTCCAAGAAGTTTACATTATCTCCATTCTATAAAAAGGCAGACTTAGGGCGCCTGTGGCTCGGCGCCTGTGGCTCAAAAGGGTAGGGCGCTGGCCCCATATGCCTGAGGTGGCAGGTTCAAACCCAGCCCCGGCCAAAAATAAAAAATAAAAAAATGCAGACTCAGGGAGGAGAGATAACTACCCTAAGGTCACATGACTCTGCTGACTCCCCATGGTTCGTTCTTTCCCCCCTGAAGCTTCTGTCTTCCCCACACAGCATTATGCACCCACAGCCAGGGGCTCAGCCCCATGCACCCCACACCTGCCCCTCAGATTTTTGTGCAAATGGGTGGAGACAGGAAAAGTGGCAGGAACCTCTGCTTGCCCTGGATTCCTGCCCTGGGCTCTCAACACTGAGTCCTTTCCTTCAGCAATAGCTAATCCTCGTAACCCTCTGAACACCCCATGTGTACCAGTCACATTCCAGAAAACTGACCAGGACCTGCCTTTGTGGAGCCAACAGTCTGCTTAGGGAGAGGAGAAGACATTAAGCAATAAATCATAGGATAAATGCAAAAATCTGTTTATGGGATATGGCAAGAAAGAAATTGGGCTGGTAACTCATGCTACTTGGGAGGCTGAGGCAGGAAAATCACCTAAGACCAGCATGGGCAATGTAGTGAGACCCTGACACTAACAATTTTTTTTAAAGATTTAAAAATTAAACAAAATATGGTAAGAAAGACCACAGAGCACTTTAAGGGCACAAAATAGGGAGACCTCATCTAGTCTAGTGTCAGGGAAGTTTTCCTGGAAGATATGATACTTGAGCTGAAGCCTGAGACCTGAACTTGACTTATGCAAGGATGGAAATGAGAATAACTGCTCCACTCAGAGCAGTTATTCTATGCAAAGAACCTGAGGCAGGAAGGACCCTGGGACTGGGGCCTAAAGGGCTAAAGTGATTTCCAACCTTTTTAATCTTATGGCACCCTTGAACCTGTAATTAAACTTCCACAGCACACTTAAACTGTGTTGATTTAAAAAAAGTTTAATGAATATACTGGCTCGGGGCTTGTAGCTCAAGTGACTAGGGCACCAGCCACATACACTGGAGCTGAGCTGGCAGGTTAGAATCCAGCCTGGGGCCCACCAAACAACAATGACAACTACAACTTAAAAAAAAAAATAGCCGGGCATTGGGGCGAACGTCTGTAGTCCCAGCTACTTGGGAGACTGAGGTAAGAGAATCACTTAAGCCCAAGAGTTTGTGGTTGCTGTGAGCTATGACACCACAGCACCCTACCCAGGGCAACAGCTCCAGACTCTATCTCAGAAAAAAGAAGAATATACTTTGTGTGCTTTGAACTTCTTTTGAAAATAATTGAATTAATGATTTATTTTTTATTTTTTTAGAGACAGAATCTTAGTCTGTTGCCCAGTGTAATTAATGATTTCTAAAATTTTTAGCAGCACACCTAAGATCCTCTTATGGCACACCAGTGTGCCGGGGTTCACTGATTGGAAATCACTGGGCTACACGGTGAGGAGAGGTAATCCATGGTCAGATCATTCAGGAGCTTACAGACCATGATAAAGATGTGGGTCTCTATCCTAAAAACAATAGGAAGCTTTAAATTTTCAGTGGGAGTAGGGAGGTGACATGATCATACTATAAGCATGCTCCATAGTGAATCAATTTGAGAGGCAAACTGGTCCATCAGTTTAAGGATGATGCTGTCCTCAGGATATTCTGGTCTGTGACATGTACTTGGAATAAAGGTGGAGAAAGCCCACCCTGCCTATTTTATGCCTCTCTACCCTTCTCTGCAGCTGGAAGTGCTGACCAACCTGGCCAATGAGACCAACATTCCTACTGTCCTACGAGAGTTCCAGGTACAGGCTGGGGGTAGGGGGTGGCTCCCAGCTGGCTGGGCCCAGGAGAGGTGCCCTTCAGATGCTTGTGCTCAGTGGGACTGGCCCTGGTGGGTCAAAACTCCTCTTAAGAGCTGAAAGCTGGAGAGACTGTCATCTTCTGTCTCCCTTTCTGATGCCTTTTGCTGGCTTTGGGCTGAGGATTGTTGACTGTCAGGTGGACGTGTCATTTTCTCTCCCAAGATTTAGTTTCTGGCATGATGAGTCAGAAAACGAAGGCCGCCTTCCTTCCTAAGGGTCACCCTCAAGCCTGCAGAATCACTGAAGCGTCACTGCCTGCTAAAGGTCACTCTGTCTTGTTGCCTCACAGACCTACATTCGAAGCATGGACAAGGACTTTGTGGCAGCCACGATCCAGGCCATTGGACGCTGTGCAACTAACATCGGCCGAGTCCGTGACACCTGCCTCAATGGCCTGGTGCAGCTGCTGTCCAACCGTGATGGTCAGTATTTGGCTGGCTGAATATCTGACCTTGTTGGTCAGAGGGTGCCTGTCTCTCCTGGCCAGTGGGTATCCACCTGTCTCTCTAGGCACAGTGTGTGTCCATTGGTTTGTCTGCCTTGATTAGTGGCCAGTGTTTAGGGCTGCTAGAAAAGTGCAGAGGGTTGAGGAAGAGAGCCTCAACCTTAAATTATTAAGGGACATTACAGACATGTAAACTGGGCTTGGCCACATGACTGTCCCATAGTACACACACTCATTTTCATTCCATAGAGCTTGTAGTTGCAGAATCAGTTGTTGTCATTAAGAAACTGCTGCAGATGCAGCCGGCACAGCATGGAGAGATCATCAAACACCTGGCGAAGCTCACAGACAACATCCAGGTGAGGGAGTAGCCACATGTTTCTCTTCTCACCCCAATGTCCTCTCCATGATTTTAAGACTTTGTAATTAAATACTCTAGCCTTATCAAAATCTACTTCCAAACCTTCCACATTGGTTCTGAAAGATCTTCAGGTGGAAAGAAGACAGATACCGACCCTGTGACCCTGACCTTCCCTTTGGGAACCCCTTGCTGAGCTCCACGGCTTTTATTGCCATTCTTGTTTTCTCTTTAAAGCTCTGGCCAAGGATGGCTGACTGACAAATGCTGCGTTTGTTGCACTGCTAAGTTGAAACATTAACACATGGCATTCCTTAAGATGGAGGAAGAGTAACATGGCAGTAAAGCATGGAGGGAACAATGAACCCAGAAAATCCATCTTTCAAGCCATGACTGACTTTGAGGCTTGAAGGCTTTGCCCATGCTAATGAGCTCCAGGGAAACGGAGAGATACTATATAGGAAATATCTATCTTTTACTCTCTCTCTCCCACCACTCCCCACTCCCATTTCCAAAGAATCCATAACATGGTAGCCAGCATAGATAGGAGGAGTTCCATTCCCCTGGCTGTCTATGTTCCGACCCACTGCCCCACATTTACCCCCATCCGAACTCTTGTGCTACACGGGCAGGTGCCAATGGCCCGAGCCAGCATCCTGTGGCTCATTGGAGAGTACTGTGAGCATGTCCCCAGGATTGCACCTGATGTCCTAAGAAAAATGGCCAAGTCGTTCACAGCAGAAGAGGATATTGTCAAGCTGCAGATCATCAACCTGGCAGCCAAGCTCTACCTGACCAACTCTAAGCAGGTAAAGACTGGTTGGGGATGGTGCTTCACATCTGTAATCCCAGCACTTTGGGAGGCTGAAGTAGGAAGAAGATCATTTGAGGGCAGGAGTTCAGACTGAGCAACATAGTGAGACCTTCATCTGTACAAAAAAATAAAATAATGATAGCATAATTAGCTGGAAATAGTGGAAACAAATAAATAGCTGGAAACAAAACCCAACAGGTAAAGATTGAGATATGCCCTCCTCCATAAAACTCTGGCTCCTAGAAATTGCCTAGACAGTATTCTTTTGGTCCTCCTTAGGGAGACCTAAACTCCAGCTCCTTTTTCAGAAAGGGAAGCCAGGGCAGGTGTCTGTCTGCCCAGGTAACCAATGCTACCCCAGTGTCCACAGCTATTCTGGGAACTGAAGGACCTGGTCAGGCTGTTGGCCACTGCTGAAATGGCTCTCCTGTGAAGCCGTGACCACCCGTCTGCTAGTAGGAGTTCTGCCACCTTTGGAACACTGGAGCTGTAAAGGACTGCAGGGGTTGGGGCAAAGGGAGTACTGACCACTGCTAGGAGAATGTGCATCCCAGAAAGTGTGGGCTGTGCATCCTCCTAAAGCTTGGTGATGCTTGGCGATGCTTGGCCAGCCTGTGCCAGGGATAAGTAGACAAGTCTCGGCTCAGACTTGGGTGGTACTGATGGCCATTGTCATTCTGAAGGTGAAAGGTTACAACAGAAACCTTATTGGGGTGTTAAGAATCTCTTAGATGTCTGCATCCCCTGAGGTGGTCCCAAGAGATTCTCCTAACAGTAAAGCACAATGTATACAGAGTTTTTCAAGGTGTTGGGGACATTAAACACCCTTACAGTTTCCACACTCTTTTTCCCACTAAGTTAAGAGTACAGGAATTGTCAAACTGCTGCCCCTGGGGTGGCTCAGTTCTACAGAAGGCTGTACCCTGGAGATTGTGACACCCTGGCCAGACCTAAGGGTGACCTCTTTGCCATCCTCTTTGGGGTGGTGGCACTAGTGCTTCCTCAGTGACTTCTTTGATCCATGGTGACTGGAGTGAGCTCCAGGGACTCAGGCTGGGATAGGCAAGGTTGCCAAGTTCTGGAACTCTTACTGAGGGTCAGAAAGGACAGCAGTTCCCTGTGGAGACCACCAGGTACTGTCTGGGTGTCGGTGCTGTGGGGAAGTAGATTGGAGAGGGAGGTTAGAGAGAGCACTGTGGGGAAGCGCTCAGTCCTTGAACAAGTAACTGTGTGCTTCCTTTGTTCAGGTGGGAGGAAGGACCAGGTGGGAAAAATGTTTGAAACGATGAAGCAGCATGGGTGGGGAGCCACCCAGGTAGACTTCTGACATGCCCAGGGCTAAGCCAGAGTCCTGAGTCCCAGGATGGCAAGGTTGGCATGTGTTCATAAGCCTGCACCTGTGTCTATGGTGTCTGTGTGACATATCCCCACGTAATTGCTTTTAGTTCCATGTGCATCTATTCATTTATTCAGCACACATTTTCCAGGTGCCTGCTATTTGCCTGGCACTGAGCCATGTCCTGGAGATATGGCTAAGAGTGAGACTTGTTGCTGGCCTCCAAATGCTCAGAGCCAAGTAGGAGAAGCAGGACAAAACTGAACATTCCAGGTACAGACTAGTAAGAGCTATGGCTATATGCAGTTGAACCCATCTCTGTGGCAGGATGCAAGGGGGCCCAGGTCCCACAGGACATCCAGAATATTCTACTCAGGCAAACAGACACTGACTTCCAAGCTACCTTTCACCCAAAAGTGGGTCTTTCCAAACACAGACCCCTTGAAATGGTTCTTTGATTTAATAAAGAGAACTTTTGTCTGGCTTGGCACTCATTGCTGAGTGGTTAGGGCACCAGCCACATACATCAGGGTTGGTGGGTTCAAACTACCTGGGTCTGCTAAACAATAATGACAACTGGGCACTGTGGCAGATACCGGTAGTCCGAGCTACTTGGGAAGCTGAGGCAAGAGAATCAGTTAAGCCTAAGAGTTTGAGGTTGCTGTGAGCTGTAACATCATGGCACTCTACCAAGGGTGACATACTGAGACTCTGTCTCAAAAAACAAAAAAAAAAAAGAGAGCTTTTGTCCTCCCTTTTCTTCTCCCTTTTTCTTTCCCACCTCTTCTGGAAGTGGTGGAGAGAGGAAATTCCTTGGTGTACTAGGATGGAAGTGGTTCAAATGTGCATATGACCACCTTGCAAAACAGCAGTAATACTTCCCTGGTCCCGATGCTATAGGTATAGACTGGACCTACTAAAAGACCCCATCAACCCTAGTCATACCCCTCCAACTTCCTGACCCCTCTGCACACCAGATCCTGGTCCAGACTGAGGCCAAGGATATGACCAAGATGAAGCCTATGCCTGACTATTGATTGGCAGATAATCAGATTCTGGGCAAGAGGCCACAAAGGCTCAGTAGATGCAGTGACAGAGGACTTGGGGGTGGTTGGGGTGTTAGTGAAGGTGGTTATTATAACCGCTCGGGTATATAGCACCTGGGGCAATCGCCTGGAATGATTTGCCATTACATGCCAGATAAGATGTGTGTGGGAGGGTCTTCCAGGAGAACATTTCAAGCTATAGCCATCCCATCTGACTATGGTGAATGGAAGATTCTGATAAAGTGCAGAACTACGAATAAAACTTAATTTTCTTTGTTCTAAAGGTAACGTATGCTCCTCATAGGACATTTTGAAAATCCAGAAAAATACTAATTAAAAGCTTAAACTATCCATGAATATACCGCTTAGAAAAGATCACCATTGATCTTTTACTTCTTAACTTAAGAAAAGAAAAACTTTTGGGTGGCACCTGTGGTTCAAAGGAGTAGGGAGTAGGGTGCTGGCCCCATATGCCGGAGGTGGCAGGTTCAAAACTCAGCCCCAGCCAAAAACTGCAAAAAAAAGAAAAGAAAAACTTTTCACTGTCTATATATAGTTATCCGGAAGTTGTACATTTGTGTATTGTCCAATATTTTAATCTTTTCATTTGTTTGTTTCCAACACTTTCATATTTAGAAAGTTTTTCCCATTCACATGTCAATTAAAATCTTTTTTTTTTTTGAGACTGAGCCTCAAGCTATCCCCCTGGGTAGAGTGCCATGGCATCACAGCTCATAGCAACCTCCAACTCCTGGGCTCAAGCAAGTCTTCTGCCTCAGCCTCCCAAGTAGCTGGGACCACAGGCGCCCTCCACAATGCCTGGCCATTTTTTGGTTGCAGCCATCGTTGTTTGGCAGGCCGGGCTGGGGATTGGAACCCGCCACCTTAGGTGTATGTGGCTGGCGCCTTAGCTGATTGAGCCACAGGCGCCGAGCCAATTAAAATCTTTAGTTAAATTTCCTCCAGATTTTTTTGTTTTTACATTTTATTTTATTTTGCTTTATTTTATTTTATTTTATTTTTTTGAGACAGTCTCACTATGTTGCCCTCGGTAGAGTGCTGTGGTATCACAGCTCATAGCAACCTCAAACTCTTGGGCTTAAGTGATTCTCTTGCCTCAGCCTCCCAAATAGCTGGGACTACAGCCGTCCACCACAACACCTGGTTATTTTGTTGTTGTTGTTTTTGTTGTTGTTGTTTAGCAGTCCCTGACTGGTTCGAACCTGCCAGCCCTGGTGTATGTGGCCGGCACCCAGCTGAGCTACAGCATCAAGCCATGTTTTTACATTTTAAATCCACATATTTGTTTTCACTTTTTTAATCCATTGTACATATATTCATTTTGTATTTCTGTGTAATAAATCACTATAAACTTAATGGCTTCAAATTGCACATGTTTATTTTCTCACAGTTCCTACAGGTCAGAAGTCCGGGTATGGATTAGTGGGTCTTATGCAAAGCTACAGGTGAGATGTCAGCCAAGGCTGAGTTTTTATGTGGAGGCCCTGCTGGGGAACAGTTTACTTACAATACTCATTTAGAAGAATGGTCTCCATTTACATCCAGGTTGTTAGAAAAGATACTTGATCACCATTTGTTTATGGCTGAGTAGTGCTCCATGGTATGTAGACACATGCTATGTTTTATGAATCCATTCATGTATTGCTGGGCACTTGGGTTTATTCCATATCTTTGCAGTTATGAATTATTCTGCCATAAATATGGCTGGATTTAGTTCCTTGCAGCTGTCAGACTGAGGCCTTGACTTCTTATTGGCTGTCAGCTGGGAACTGCCCTTAGCTTCTAGAGTGCACCCTTAACTCCTTGCCATGTGGGCCTCCCACACTGGCCACTTACTTCTTCAAAGTCACAAGGGAGAGAATCTCTGGAGCCAGTCTGCCAGCAAGAGAGAGCCTTGCATAGTGAAACATAATCACTTTTGCCATATGCTATTGGTCAGAAGCAAGTCTCAGGTCATGCCACAAAGGCTTAAATACAGCAGGAACTGGCAGGGAAGACCTTAGGGTCTAGAGCCTATTTATGGGTAGTGTGTGTAGTGAGGATGTATTTTAATTTTTTTGGAATAGCAGTTTTCTATGCATGATTTAACAAGTGGTTGCAAGATGGCAGGTATGTCGGCATAGGATATTGAAAGGGAGAGGATTCTTCCCTGGCAGTTGCAGTGTGGTGGTCAGTGGAACCTTGTTCTGTTATTGTTACACTGAAGCCTGTCTCATTGGCCCTCTTGAGCACCCTGTAATTCCTGTAGGTCCTGGCTAGAGGCAGGTAGGACCCTGTCCTTAGAGTGGAGAAGGGTAATGGATTATTAGAGGCAAAGCCTGCAGTATTGTGGTGAGCAGTGCCACTTTTTTTTGTCTGTGGACAGATGGACTAAATCCTGAGCAGTTCTTTCTAGAACTAGGCATGGACTTAGGGGAAGGAGAGAGTCTGTGGAGGAGAACACTGTCCAAACCGGAGGCAAGATCAAGATGTCTTGATAATGGACTGTGTTGATAAGGGCATCCACCACCATTGGCTGGTCAGATAGTGTCTGGCCATGGGAAGGGCAGGTTGCTAATGAAGTCCATGGTGATAGCGTCACTTAATTTTGTATTTTGTAATTCATTCTGTTAGTGGAGCATGGGTTGGGAGTGCCTGTCTATGACTAGAGCAGTGTTGCAGGTGCTGCTGTGCTGGAAGAGACAAAGCTGCCTGTGAGGCTACCAGAGTCCTCGTGGACCATACTATATGGAGGAGGGTGGAGTGGTGTGGGGCAGCTCTGCCACAGTAGTGGCCCTGACTCTAGGTCATCATCGGGGGCTCTGCCTCTCCTAGCCATCTGCCTGATGTCCCAAGGCTGGGCGTGATAGTGTATCCTCACAGACCTTGGGGAGACGAGAGTCAGTTCCAAGCTCCTTCCTGTTGGTCCTGCATTGCCCAGACAGTCTGGCTGTTAACTGCTTGAAGGTTTAGATCTCGGTCACAAGAGACAGAGACAGGGGAACCTGGGCCCTGGGCAGCTCCTATTTCAGCAAGTAGGCAGTAAGGGGAAGTGGACAGGGTATAGCTCCAGTGTGTGTAGACCTGAGTACAGCACCCCTGGGCTCCTCGACAGGGAGAAGGAGAAGTCACTTATGGATTCTGCTTCTGCTCTGTAAAGTGGAGTTAGTACTGCCTCTCTCTCTGAATGGTCGGGGCATTAAATGAGATAGCATGGAGCCCCCAGCATGGTCCTCAGTGCAAGAGGGCACTGCGTGGATGATGGCTGCTACCACAGGCCTAAAAGCCACATGTGTCTCCTCAGCTGAAGCCAAACTTTATAGAATAAATCCCTTTATTAAGAGGATTTGTTCTATAAAATTTGGATTCAGTCAAAAGGTCACTCAAGGATCCTGAAGGCCATGTGTGGCCCTAAGGCTGCAGGTTCCACAGTCCTGGCTGACATTTTAGGTCCTCAGATGTAGTTTCCTTGACTGCAGACTGTGAACCCTGTGTGGCTTCGGCAAACTCATGGGCAACTGCAGTTTGCCCTGATCACATCAGAACCACCTAGGGAAGGATGGGAAGCTTTGAGACTCTTGGGCTGCTCAGAAACTACTCTGTGGGTCAAAGGGCTTGAGGGCAGCCCCCTGCCAAAGGGATCCCTCTTTTTGTTGTCTAGTTTTGCCCCAGGGGTTGGAGCCTGGAAATCGTGAGATCTAGCAGAATGTTCTAGACCTCCACTTACTCAGCCACCCCACAGTAAAGAGGTTGGCTGGGCCTGGGGTGATCAGGATCAGAGACTTGAGGAAGGATGGAGTCCAGAACTAAGAGGGAGGGGACCCAAAAGGGAAGCCTTTTTTGCTGGCCCAGGGCAGTTGTTAAAGCTGGGGTCAGGGATCAGAGCCAGAGAGGAAATGCAGAGCCCAGAGCTGAGACTGTCTGGATGAGGAGTTGGGTGGAGGCAGCTAGTCAAGAGTAGAGGAGGAGCTCTGCTTGGAGATGTCAACTTAGAGTCTGGTCCGGAGCCTCTGTGTCCTACCCTGTCTTTTAGTTGTTGACCCCCCTCTTTGGTTCCCCAGACCAAGCTGCTGACCCAGTATGTGCTGAGTCTGGCCAAGTACGACCAAAACTACGACATCCGCGACCGGGCACGCTTCACCCGGCAGCTCATCGTCCCTTCAGAGCAGGGCGGAGCTCTTAGCCGTCACGCCAAGAAGCTCTTCCTGGCACCCAAACCAGCCCCAGTCTTGGAGTCATCCTTCAAAGGTGGGAACTGAAACCCAGGGTAACCTATTCGGGGAATGGGGGGATTGCTCTGGCTCACCCCATTTGCCCCTCCTGCCGTACCAGGCTTACTCTTCCCCACACCCACTGCCAGCATCCTCTGGCTAGGCATCTGCCTTACCTGCCAGAGTGGGCTCCAGGCTCTGCTCCTTCTTCATGCTCCCCTTTCCGTCTCCCTCCCTGAGCAGGCACTAGGCTCGGGGATCTAGATCCAGAGTTCAGATACCAGGGACCCAGGAAGGCAGTATGTGACACGACATCCAGAGGAGAGTTGTGTGATTAGAAAGGCCTAACAAAGCCATCGTCAGCACCCCGTGAGCTTAGTCACAAGAAGTCGGCCCAGGCTTGGGCCTCAGACCTTAGTTTAGTCTTGCATATTGTCACTGGCTTGGCCCTCAGGCCCCCTCTCCCATGACAAGGGCTCTGAGAGGGGCCTGGGAGTGGAGGGTCCTTCAGCTGGCTCTCTAGACCCCAGAACCTACACGGGAGAGGAGCCATCTTCACAAAGGCTGGGCCTCTTGGGTGTCTTCTTGTTTTTCTTGCCTGGGCCTCTGGAACAGGGAGATTCTAAAGAGTAGGGCAGCTTTGAAAATCTGCAAGGAAGAAGGGGAACAGTTTCTTCCCCTCCCACATCATCCTTAGTACACATGCCTGATCTCTGATGCTGACTCTCTGACCCTTTTTTTGCACTCCCCTTGTGACCGTTCATGCTCTTGCTGATAAGAGCCTGACCAGACATGCCCTTGCCTCCTTGGTCTGGCTGGCTGGCCTCTTATCCACAGCTGCGTCCTTGTCCTCCTATAGCCTCCCTCCCCATAGCACACAGCCCTGCTGCCCTGGAAGAGAAGCCACATGCCTACTTTGACCTCCCCACTGGAGACCCAGCAGATAGGCCAGCAGCATCTCTGGGCCAGAGTCTCCTCCCGCCCACCTCTACAGGCCACTATCCCTGCCCCCAGTCCCTACTCTGGCCTAGCTGCACAGCCTTTCTTCCAGGCTGGACCTGTGGGTCTGAAGGTGTAGTCAGGGTGGAAGAGCCTTGAGGAGACACATTCATCCCCTTCCCCTGCCCAGCTAGGGGGTCCTAGCCAGAATGGCCACCGACCCCACCTAGGAGGCAACCCCAGGGCATTTCCTCATTGCTGCTACTTGCCTGACCTCTCAGACCGGGACCATTTCCAGCTGGGCTCACTGTCCCACCTGCTCAATGCCAAGGCTACTGGCTACCAGGAACTCCCGGACTGGCCAGAGGAAGCCCCAGACCCATCTGTGCGCAACGTGGAGGTCGGCGGGGAGAGGGTGAAATTGTGTGTGTGTTGCAGCAGGGGACAAACAGCAAGGGGCCCTGGCAGTGCTGGCCCCACCCTCCTGACACCCTTCCTGCACACAGGAAGAAGATCTCTCTCTTATTGAGACCCACGTGGGCCTGTTGGGCGAATACACTGAGGTCTCACCTCTGTGTGCTGTGTGCTCTCTCCCTTCCCCCATGCGCTATGTGCCTGTGCTGTTTCCTCCTTGGTTTGGTAGTGCTCCTCTGTGAGCAGCGTCCCTCTGCTCCCGGGACAGTCCCCTTTTTCTTCTCCCCCATTATTCCCTTTAGGGGATGGGACCAAGTAGGGCCTCAGGAAGAGCTGAGAGTAAAGGGAAAGTAGGGCCTATGCTTTCCTTCCCCATCTCCAGCCATGATGAAATGACCCTACCCCATTCCCAGGTACCTGAATGGACCAAGTGCTCAAATCGGGAGAAGAGGAAGGAGAAGGAAAAACCCTTCTACTCGGACTCTGAGGGGGAGTCAGGCCCAACGGAGTCTGCAGACAGTGGTAAGGAGATGGGCAGAGCTGTGGGCCTCTGTGCTCCCACCCACATATACTCCCATGTGATTGTCTGAGGGTGTGTGTGCTTGTATGGTTGTGTGTCCCATGGGTGTGCACCTCTTCTAAGTTGCTGTATGTGTGTTTGTGCACCTGAGGCATTGCATGTCCTGAGCATGTGTGTGTGCCTGTGCAGGCCTCTGTCCATAGAGTCCACCTGTGTCCCAGTCAGTTCCAGTGAGTGTCTGGGGCCAGGGCAGGTCAGAAAGTTTGAGCTTCCATGCTGAGTCTGCAGCTGGAAACCCAGTACACCTGCTCTGAGCCCTGCAGAGCTGGAAACCCAGTGCACCTGCACTGGGGCTGATGCAGCTCCTCTATAGACCCTGAGTCTGAGAGCGAGTCGGACAGTAAGAGCAGCAGCGAGAGTGGCTCTGGAGAGTCTAGCAGTGAGTCTGATGATGAAGACCAGGATGAGGATGAGGAGAAAGGGAGAGGCAGCGAGAGGTAAGAGGGGAACCAGCCAGGTGGCTGGTGGGGTACCAAGGTCTCCCCTGGGTGAGAAGGGCTGACACTCAGCTTCAACCAATCTCCTGAGATGCCCTGAGCTCTTCATGAGGGGTGGAGGCTGACATGATCACTGGTCAACACACAGGACAGTTGCTGTGGTGGCTGCAGGAGGCTCTGAAGCCTCGTGGGGGTGGGAGTGGAGAAGCAACCAGGGGCCCAGAGCCTGCACTGGCACAAGCTGGTCTAGAGCTCTTGCTGGACCCAGGTACCCCACCTCTACCCTGACTTTTTTAGGCTCCCCTGATTCTGTGAGGCAAGGAGCAGTACCCAGGCCATGCCTGAAACCCTGTCTTCCAACTTTCCTCTAGTGAACAGAGTGAGGAGGAAGGTCTAAAGAGGAAGACAAAGAGGAAGAAGGTGACAGAGGGACTGGAAGGCTCATCTTCAGATGATGGCAGTGACTCCAACACGAGCTCATCAGAGTCCGAGATGACATCAGAGTCTGAGGAGGAGCAGGGGGAGCCGGCATCCTGGAGGAGGAAGACAGTGAGGGCCTGGGGCAAAGAGGGTCTGCTTATGGGCCAGGGCCCTCTCTGCCCTCACTACCATCTCACCATTTTCCAGAACAGTTACCTTGGTGTCTTCTACCTAACCCAGAATAGGCAGGGTGCTTGCCTTTCCACATCCACATCCCAGTTTTCTCTTTCAGCCTCCCAGCGGTAAAAGTGCCCCTGCAGCAAAGGAGATCTCCCTGCTTGATCTAGAGGACTGTGAGTCTGGGTGGGACAAGAGCAAGAAGTCTGGGGAGTGTGACTTAGGAACGCCCTTAGGGGCTCTGAATCAAGTTCTTTCAGATCTTGTTTGGTGGGAGGGGGCGGGGTGCAGAGAGCAGGAGAACACGTGTTCAGGCCTGAGAGAGCAGTGGGACAACCTCTCCAGGCTTGGCGCTGGGGTCTGGGGTGGGCATTCCTCTGAAAGCAGGAGCCTCGCTGTCCGTGGTGCTGAACCATTGGATCTCTGCTCAACCCAAGCCAGCTCAATTTTGCCTTTCCCTCAATCTCCCTTCTCTATTCCCACAGTCACCCCTCCCAGTGTCCAGCCTGTGTCTCCCCATACTGTTGTGTCCAGTAGTCTGGCTTCTGACCTGGAGGGCCTGACACTCACAGACTCCTCTCTGGTACCCTCAGTGAGTAGGATGGGGAGGGACAGGGCTGGGGCAGGGACACATGTCTGTGCTGCATTTGTAGACGGAGGGGATAGCTTCAAGTCTCCATTGCTGGATGGGGTCGTAGGTGGGGACAAGGCTGGGATAGGATCTCTCCTTGCTCATTTCTGTCCCCCCTCCAGCTGCTGAGTCCGGTGTCCAGTGTGGGGCGGCAGGAGCTGCTACACCGGGTAGCGGGTGAGGGGCTGGCTGTGGACTATGCCTTCAGCCGTCAGCCTTTCTCTGGGGACTCCCACATGGTGTCTGTGCACATCTACTTCTCCAACAACGCTGATAGCCCTATCAAGGGCCTGCACGTGGGCACTCCAAAACTGCCTGCTGGCATCAGCATCCAGGAATTTCCTGAAATTGGTGCGGAAGGGCCTTGGATGGGGGTGGAGGAAGAGGGCCCAGGGAAGATTCCATCTTTTGTGGTTGCCGATACTGTCCTGTGCCAGGTTAGGGGCAGTCTGTGGGGACACAGAGATGACATCTAACATGATCGAAGCCCTGGTGGATAAGATAGTAGAGTAGTAAACATACGAGTTTCTATCAGGGCAAGAAGTATCTGCAGCAGATGACTTGGGCCTTGGTTTTTTCAGAACTGACTTAAATGGGGATGAGGGTGCATAGAGGAAGCATGCCTAGATTTCATGGGGAAACCAGGAGCAGTTTCCAGGGGCCCAGAAAGTCAGGATTCCACAGAGGACTGGGCAGCTCTGATGGTGAAAGGGAGAGTGGAGCAAGGCTGGGTTCCAGACCTGTTGGGTGATGGTTCCCCCACCTTGTTTCCCTGCCTCACACCACTTCAGAGTCTCTGGCACCTGGAGAATCAGCCACTGCTGTAATGGGCATTAATTTTGGTGACTCAACCCAGGCAGCCAACTTCCAGCTATGGTATGTGTCTTACTCATGTTGTGGCTTGGAGGGTGGGCTGGAGAGAGGCAAAGTCAAAATGAACCAAAGTGCTAGGTGGCAATCAGTGGGGATACATAATGATTAGATGGTCTGGAAGCCATCTTAGGCCCTCAGATCTGACCTTCCTCTCCTGCTGCCCCCACACCCTGCGTCTAGACCATTACTTAACTTCCTCTCTCCTGCTATTTCTTCCCACCCTCCCAGCACCCAAAACCGACAGTTCTACGTCTCCATTCAGCCACCTGTGGGGGAGCTAATGGCACCTGTATTCATGAGTGAGAATGAGTTCAAGAAAGAGCAGGGTGAGTGCTCCCTGGGCATGGGCAGAGAGGAGACCCAGGGAGAGGAGGTGTATAAGCTGACTATACAGGTGCTCAAAAATGCATTAAAAATTTAAAAATCTGGGGTGGTGCCTGTGGCTCAATGAGTAGGGTGCCGGCCCCATGTATCCAGGGTGGCAGGTTCAAACCCAGCCCCGGCTGAACTGCAACAAAAAAAAATAGCTGGGTGTTGTGGCAGGCGCCTATAGTCCTAGCTACTTGGGAGGCTGAGATAAGAGAACTGCCTAAGCCCAGGAACTGGAGGTTGCTGTGAGCTGTGATGCCATGGTACTCTACCAAGGGCAATAAAGTGAGACTCTTGTCTCTACAAAAAAAAAAAATTAAAAATCTGATTCTAGCATTTCTGGCTTAGATGATAGGGAGAATGGTAGTATACTTCATCTAGACCAGGGGATGGTGAACATTTTCTGCAATGGGCCAAAATGTTTTAGGCTTTGAGGGTAGTATGGTGTCTGTTGGAGTTACTTTAGCTCTGCTCCTATAATGCAGAAACAGCCATAGACAATATAGTGTGGTTGTGTTCCAATGACTTTTTATTTATAGACACTGAAATTGAGATTTCATATAAATTTCATATGTCATGAAATATTAATCTTCTTTTGATTCTTCCCCAAATTTTAAACATTGTAAAAAACATCATGGGCCATACAGGTGGCAGGCTGGATTGGGAGGCTATAATTTGTAAAATTATCTAGAAGAAAGAAAAACATCTTAGTTAGTTTTGGATAAACAGATTTTGAAATGCATTTGGGAAATTCGTGAAGAGATATTTAGTATGTAGTTGGAAATGTGGGTCTGTGCTCAGGAAGGACTTTGAGGCTGGAGTAATGAGCATAGCAGTGATAATGGGAGCTGTGACTATGAGTGAGATAACCCTGGAGGAAAGGGGGAAATGAGAAGGCCAGGGACAGAACCTGGGGGAAAACCTGTGTTCTACAGAAGAAACAGAAGAGGAGGGTAAGAAGAGCAGAGGGAGAGTGGGGAGGAGAACTACAAGAAATGACAAAGCAGGAGGAGCCTTGGGGTGGTCTGCAGGCCACAATGAGCAAAGATCTTTAGAGGCAGCATCTGTGGGGGCTGCTGCCAACCCTAGGGAGAGTGTGACATTGCTAAAGGAGGGACAGAGGCCAATTGCAGTGGGTTGAGGGAGACCAGGGCTTGAGGAATGGAATTCTTTTTGGAGGACTTTGGCTATGAATGGGGAGGGAGACAGGGCATGGATATATATAATGAAGGATGTTACTTTCAGAAACGATTTTTTGGAAACAGGGAAGCTTTAATACAAACAGATTGAAAGTCGAAGAGCAAGAAAATGTTATTAGGAACAAAGGGGATGGAAGACACAGGAGAAGAATATTATTCCTTGAAAGGAGAAGAACAGGGAAGCAGCAGAGAAGGCTGTTGGTGTGCAGGAGGGCAGAGGGAGGGGCTCACTCAGGGGCCTAGGGGGTGGACCTGAGAGGAGAGGTCAGCCTGCAGAGGGTGTGGCCCAGGGGATGCTGCCACCCAGGGAGGGCAGCAGTCTGTCTGTGCCTGCTAGACTCTGGCCATGAGTCTGGCAGCCACCTATGATCTCTTTGTGAGGGTTCAACCTCCAGGAACAGGGAGGGAGCTGAATGGGGGTTGGAGAGCTACCCAGAACAACTAAAAGGTGTGAGGTCCAACAAGGGGAAACCTGGGTGGCACCTGTGGCTCAGTGAGTAGGGCGCCAGCCCCATATACTGAGGGTGGTGGGTTCAAACCCGGCCCCAGCCAAACTGCAACAAAAAATAGCCAGGCGTTGTGGTGGGCACCTGTAGTCCCAGCTACTTGGGAGGCTGAGGCAGGAGAATCACCTAAGCCCAGGAGTTGGAGGTTGCTCTGAGCTGTGACTCCACAGCACTTTACCAAGGGCAATTAAAAAAAAAAAAAGGGGGGGGAACCACTTAACTGACTGACTGCTCTCAAGGGTCTGGTGCCCAGGTGTCTGATGGGGGAAGTGCCACATCAGTCTTTGGTTGACATGGATGAAGCCTTGATGGTGAGGGTAGGGAGGTTGACAAGGCTTCCTGATGGGGAGTGAAAGCCAGGAGGAAAGTGTCCCTCTGCAAGAATGATGAGGGTAATTCTGACCTGCCTGGGAGGACGTGGTGAGGATGTTCAGTAAGCAGACCCAGGTGCTGGCCTCTGTACCCACCCTGGCCTGTGACCTCATCATGACCTTTGCCTCTAGGAAAGCTGACAGGCATGAATGAGATCACAGAGAAGCTCACACTTCCAGACACCTGTCAGAGTGACCATGTCGTGGTACAGAAAGTGACTGCCACTGCCAACCTGGGCCGTGTCCCTTGTGGGACATCCAATGAGTACAGGTAATAGGCCACCAGTAGAAGAGAGAGGCTCTTGGAAGCTTGCTTTGAACAAGCACCCAAACCCAGCACCCTTGTCAGCTCTCCCCCACCTCATCTCTTCCCACAGGTTTGCAGGGAGGACACTGACCAGTGGGAGTCTAGTCCTACTGACCCTGGATGCCCGGCCGGCTGGAGCTGCCCAGCTGACTGTCAACAGTGAGAAAATGGTGATTGGCACCATGCTGGTGAAGGATGTGATACAGGCTTTGACCCAGTGATCCCCAAGTGCTGTGACCTGTTTGGCTGCCACCTTTACTTCTCCCATGACATCTGGGCTATTGCCATCTGTTCCTGTCTGTCTGTCTCTCAAATCAGCCTCCTTGTGCCAGATAGCATCCAGGGCATCCAGGGGTTCCTCTCTCTAGTCATTGCCAGACTCTTCCCCTCCTTCTTGCCCATGGGTTCCTTAGTGGCCTGTGCAGAGGGAGATGACAGCTGCTCCCTTCAGACCTCCCAGCTTTCTATAGCTATTTACATAGCTAAGTCTCAATAAAATGCCTTTTCCCTAGGCTGACTCACCTTGCCTTCTATGGGGGTTGGGGAGACTGCTCAGGGTGATGGGGTTTGGCCCTGTGATCTGGTAGGGGAGGCTGTGTTTGACTCTCAGGAGCAACTTGGGCTGGATCCCCAAGGTGACCATTTGTAAGTCAAGTTGCCTGGGAGGGTACAGGCATCTCCATGGAAGAGACATCTGAGTAGGGATGGGGAGGCCAGACAGGAAGAGCTCCTTGGTCCTTCTCATAAGCCTCTACAAAAGCAAGTCCTCTTCCTTCCCCAGTTGTCTGCCAGCCCTTTGGGAAGGAATGTCTCCTAATATGGGGAATTCCTGAAAGAGGTGCTCAGTCCAAAATATGTCATCTACATCTGACTATGGGAGGAGGCCCCAACCTGGCTGGAGAGATGACCCATCTGGCCAGCTTAGAAGGGAAGAGCAAAAAACACACAACCATGCTTTTTCAAGGGCCTTACATCAAGTCCCCTGGTCAACATGAAGATCCTGATCAGTTGGTATGGGGTGGGGCCTGAGAGTCTGCATTACTAACAAGTTTCCAGAAGCTGGTGCTTCATGGACACACTTGGGTAGTGAGAATTAGAGTCTCCACACCTGGGATGAACCTGGTGGGTGCAGGGAGGGTCAGGGCCTCCTCACCAGGAGGAGGAAAGAGGCTAAGTGAGCACTGGTTCTAAAGGTATAAAAGAATTCCCTTAACACATATTCTGCAAAGAAAAAAAAGTCTGTAGCCAGGTGTGGTGGATCATGCCTTAATCCTAGCACTTTGGGAGGCTGAGGCAGGTGGATTGATTGCTTGAGCTCAGGAGTTTGCAACGCAGCCTGAGTAGGAGCAAGACCCCTGTCTCTACTAAAATTAAAAAAATTAGCCAGGGATTGTGGTGGGTGCCTGTAGTCCCAGCTACTTGAGAGGCTGAGGCAGGAGCATTGCTTGAACACAAGAGTTTAAGGTTGCTGTGAAGCTATGGTGCTATAGCACTCTACTCGGGGAGTCAGAGTAAGACTCTATATGAAAAAAAAAAAGTCTAGGAATCTTGAATTTAAATAAAATAAGTTCATTTCTCACAGACCATCTCAGAGCCTTTACTATTCTAATGTACACTGTGACCACCCTCCCTCTCAAGGCTATAGAGCTTGCAGTTACCCAAACATAATTATGATGTTGAAATGCTTTTCTAACAGAACATTTTGATTCTGTTATAACTGGGTTATAAAAGGAACACACACCACTGATAGTTTAAGATGTGGTACCTCAGCCTCTGATCCTCCATGACCAAAACTTTAGTTCCTTAGCCATAGCTTCCCACAGCTCTGCAGCTTCTGCACCCCTGAGCAGTCTGTCCAGGGGTGAGACAGTGAAGCAGGTATGGCCCTCTTGAGGAAGAACAAAGGCAGGGACTCAAGGGACTTGCTAGGCACTGTGGCACCAGAGAGCAGCTGGAGCTGCTGCTTCCTTGAGAGCTGACAATCCCCAAAGTCTCCCTGGAATCACTGTTTTTGCAGCACAGGTTCTGAGATGGAACTGACCCACTAGTCATGATCCACTTGAACTGTAGACTCATTCTCACTTTTGCCTCTGAATCAGCACTGCTCACAGCATTGAGAAAAGACATGAGTGTGATTTTCTAAGAAATTTGAACAAGGACCATCAGAGAGAATTCCTTACCCACCTTTATTCTGCATCAAAGTCCCCCAAAAGGATCCTGTAGATAGAAACCAGAAGTCCATAAGGCAAGTCCCTTAACATTCTTTATGTAGCTCATAGCTAGTTTCCCAGAACCTTTTGGAAAAGGCGCTGGGGTCTCCAACCCTGAGAGTGCAGAGAGCTAAAGACTTTGGCCACAGCTCTGTGTTTGTTTCTCTGGCTTGTGTCCCAGGCTTTGGGATTAGCAATAACAGCTCTTCACAATGAAATGGTCTGGTTCTTGCCTCAGGGGAGAGGCAGGAAGCAGGAGTGCAAGATGAGAGCAGGGGAGATTATGACTGTGACTGGGCAGGAGGGTTGTACTGGTGAGGCCCTGCAGGCTGGGGTAGCCATTTCCCAGGAAGGGGAAGGGCAAGGAAAATGAGGCCTTCTGATTTCAAGATTGTTTTTTAAGCACCAAAGGAGACGAGAAAAGCTTCATCTTTCTCTGCTGCACTTCTTTCAGTAGAAGGATTTGTTCTGTGAAATTGGATTCAAATGCCGTACTTAAGGACTTAGAAGGCCAAATATGGCCTTAAGGCCACAGGTTCCCCAGCCCTGCCAACCCAGCCCATCTCTCCCAGACTCTAGGTCCACAGCCATACTTCCCACAGCCCTACCACATCAGCATCCTTGAGTGAATCCATGGTGGTGAGACAGGACATGCCCAGGACACACAGGTGACAGCAAATCAGGCAGGTAGGCACTGGGGCATCCCTACTCTACCCAGAGCAGTTTTTTTCCAGACCTTGTCATATCCTATATTTTGCTACTGGCCCAGGTCTTTGCCACTGTGGTGACATTATGTCCCTACATATGTCCCTGGTCGCAGCTGGCAGGGAAAATGCTTCCCGTGAGTAGCAGTGCTGAGGTGGCCCAGGAGCTGGCCCAGGACTGGGGCTCAGGTGGGCCCCAGACCACAGGGTAGACTGGGAAGCATTCTGAGGAAACTGCTGGCACACAGGAGGCACTGTGGAGAGGGAGCAGAACCAAACAGAAGCAGAAGGCCTAGTACAGAGGCAGAAAGTGCCCTGGCAAGGGTGAGGCAGACCATCATTGGGGACCTAGGAGGTCTGACAGTGGGCTGAGCCTGACCACAGCCTCAGTGAGTCAGCCACAGTGAGCTTGTCTGGGAACTGGAATTCACTCCAGGATGGGGTCAAAGTAGTGTCCTGGCAGGTAGGTAAGAGAAGTGGCTTCCGTTTCTGGCCAGTCTGAGGCACCTGGTGAGCTGCAGTGTTTGGATGGGCTGGGGACCCCAGGGAACAGATCTGTTTACAGATGCCAAGGAAGCCACTATAAGGACCCCAGAGTCCATGCCTGAACCCCCATACATCCAACCACAAGGGTGAGCACATTTTGCCGGGCATCTTGAGAGCCACCTCCGCTGAATGCATCCTCTAGATCAGTGGTTCTCAACCTGTGGGTTGTGACCCATAGGAACTGTATAAAGGGCTGGGGCATTAGGAAGGTTGAGAACCACTGCTCTAGATCAGAAAGATGGGTATTGAATATATGACTCAAGTAGCTGGACTTCCCTGTCCTAGCTGGAAAAGCAAAGGTAAAAAAGGAAAATTCTGAGGGCCCACCAGAGGCCTGGCCTTGGGTCTTCCTTCTGTCATTATCTAGTTAGTTTTGTCTCCTGCCATCAGGAAAAGGTGTATTTTGTCCACTGTGGAAGTTTTAAATTGTATATTTTGATAAACCAAAGTTTTTAATCCTACCGGGGCTGAATTTATCATCTTCCTTCATTTTTTTTTCTTCATTAACTTGATATTCAGTAGATGTTTATTCAATATCTAATGAGAGTGAGCTGCTCTTTTGGGCATCATTGGGGATACAAATATGAACAAAACATGGATTTTTATGTTCAAGAGTCTGAATCCACTAGGAAAGACGTACCTGCAAATATTCAATAACTCAAGTCAGAACAATCACTTCACATTATACAAAGTGCTATTATTGTATATCAAAATGATAACATATCTCTTAGGTAGATTCTAGCTTAATTTCACAGATAGGAAATTGTGTTTTTGAAAAAAATAAATTGTCCATATAAAAGTAGAATAATCACAGTAATAATAGCATGTTAAGCACTTATTATATATATATATATCATCTTCTTTTATATCATATATTATTTCCAATTTACAAAATTCATCCACAGGCTGAAGTCTTAAAAATATTTTCCTGGGAGGCCCCTTGGCTCAGTGAGTAGGGCGCCGGCCCCATATACCAAGTGTGGTGGGTTCAAACCCGGCCTTGGCCAAACTGCAACAAAAAAATCGCTGGGCGTTGTAGCGGGCACCTGTAGTCCTAGCTACTTGGGAGGCTGAGGCAAGAGAATCGGCTGAGCTCAGGAGTTGGAGGTTGCTATGAGCTGTGATACCACAGCACTCTACCAAGGGCAATAAAGTGAGACTCTCTCTCTAAAAAAATCAACACACACACACAAAAATATTTTCCCGTATTTTCTTCTACAAATTATTCTAGGTAAAACTTTTCACATTTAAATCTTTTTAAAAAGTAAATGATAACTGTGTACATTGATGCATTTATGGCAGCAGTTCTCAACCTGTGGGTCACTGTATTAAAGGGTCATGGCATTAGGAAGGTTGAGAACCACTGATTTATGGGGTTCAGTGTACTGATTAGATATACAATGTGAAATGCATAACATTGAACTGATTAACACATTCATCACAATCATACTATTTTTTTAATAGTTTTAAAATAACACTTATATCTTTAACCCACTTTATTTTTTTGAGATAGAACCTCACTTTTTGCCCTTAGTAGAGTGCTGTGGCAACATAGCTCACAGCAACCTCAAACTCCTGGGCTTAAGTGATTCTCTTGCCTCAGCCTCCCAAGTAGCTGGGATTACAGGAGCCCACCACAACACCCGGCTATTTTTAGAGATAAGACCTTGCTCTCCAACCTGTGAGCTCAAACAATCCGCCCGCCTCAGCCTTCCAATGGACTCCAACCTGTGAGCTCAGATAATTGACCTGACTCAGCCTCCCAAGAACTGGGATTATAGGTGTTAGCCACCTTGCCCAGCCCTTTAACCCACTTTAAATTTACATTTGGGTATCATGAAAGCTGAGGCTGATCCACTCTTTCACTTAAAAGCACATAAAAATGGTCTTTTCTATAAAGAGCCTGGCAAAACTTGAGCACAGATTACGTGTTCACTTTGCTTTGTGGTCTCAAGTTTCAAAGTGAATCCCCTTCTGCTCTTTTGTAACCAGGAAACCATTTTCTCCCAGAAATCTCCCTTCTTCATTTAGCCTGCTGTTGAAGCAGTGAACACCTTAGTACATAAAAGACTATCTGTCCCCTACTACATGTATTTAAAACCTATATTGTAAATCTGGGGCTTGTAGAGAAAGTGCCACCCATAGCTGGGTTGAAAGCCTGTTTGTTGTCTGGAGAATGGATAATAGTGCCTGTTTGCAGTTGCAGGGACTTGACAGAGTCATTTAGTATCTCTACTGCTGCCACTTTCCACACCCTGCCCTGTGGACTGTGACCACCTAGTCAGAGGGTCTGTTCCTCTAATATGACCTGCAGGCCTAGCCAAGAGTGGGCAGGGAGCTGGGACTCACCCACACCTGAGCCCTTTACTTATTTGGATTCAATCACCTCTTCTCTCCCTACCTATAGTGAGCTCTGGGGTCATTCACAGGAAAATGCAGTGCATACATAAGGGTGATGGAAGTTTTGCTCACATCTGGTTCAGACTTCCGGCTCTGAAACCAGAAGACTGCCTGCCACTTCTAGGTGGGAGACCTTGTGTAAGTTACCTAACTTTGTTGAGCTTCAGTTTCCTTAACTACAAAATAAGTTAACATGGGCAAAGCACTTAGAACCGTGCCAAGCACACTGAGTCCTCAGTGGAGACGAGCTATTACTACCTGCAACAGGAAGCTTAGGAGGAGGGATTGTAAGCAGCAGAAATTTTTAAGTCATTTGAAAGATGCCTTAATTCTCTTATATGGTTGGGAATTTTGAAATACCACCAAAATGGTGTTTCATTGAAAAAGAGGTTTTCTACATCTGTTCACTTGGGCACTATTCAAAGTTTCAGATACTTGTCTTGCTCAGCTTTGGGGTCAGAGAAAAAGAAAGGATGTAAGGGATCACCAACTGGCAGCCAGCAAGCTACCATGAAGTCCCTGGATATGGGAGGCTCTTTCAATTTGAATCAGTAACCAAACCTAAAATTCACATTGAAGATTTCACTGTTTTTTTAAACTGTATTTCTAGCTTTTCTTGAAAGATGTGGCTGGGCCCTCATTCCTAATAGCCCTTTTAAATGTGCCCACTGGGTGTGATCCCAGGAAGGACAAGCGAGATACACCACCTCAGAGCAGGTGGGCCAGGGTGAGGCTTGGGGATGGCCTGCTGGTGGCAGAGAAGGGCTCAGTTGGGAAGGTCCCAGCAAAGCTGCCTTGCCCCTATAGTCACCATCCTCTCTGCCCATGACTTCACCAATCTAAGGAAGCTCCTGCCGTAGACCTAGGGGTGGATGAAGATTGCCCAATTTTCACTGCCCCTCATCCCCCTTGGGGACTTCTACCAGCATCTGTCCTCACCTTTACCACCTTCCTCCCATTCACCCTTATGAAAAACTAGGCAACACCATGGACTTGTCCCTTTCCATCACATCAGGTGGAAAGCTACAGTTACCTGCCCTCCTCCCTTCAGTCAATAGATCATGTCAGCCTCACTAGCCTACCAGGAAAGCGGCAGCCTCCAATGCCAGAAGGAACCTTGAGCATAGTGTTTAGTAAATCTAACAGCATTACGACGATGAAATAACAAATGTGAAACAGTCAGTATACTCTATGGATAAACTCGGTCCCTTTCCTCCCTACTCTAGGTCCTTGTTTTTCCCCCTTTTCTGTCCAACCTTTTATTAAGTCTCCAGTAATATCTTAGAAGAGACCGACAAGTACCAACTGCTTTCACCACTCCTCAGTTTTCTGCTGCCTGCAGAATAAAGGTCTTGTACAAATGGGCCCAGGCTTCCCTCCTGCGGTGTCACCTAGTATGCTAGTATGTCCCCCGTCCCCAGACTAGCTCTGAGCGGTCCTCCCTCCCCACCCTGCTGGGTCTCCCGCCTGGAATGTCGCCTCCGCCTCTGCGCTCCTCTGGGGCTTCCGGTCCGCTCCTGCTCCTGCCGCCCCAAAACCTCAGCCTGACAACAGCCCACCCCACGGTGGTCCGTCTCGCCCACGTCCCGCCCTGCTCCTTGTCCCTTCTCTGTTAGGTTGCCTGTGATAGTCTGGCAGAAGCCTTGAAAGCAGTTTCCCCAAGGAATTTCGATCCAAAGAGCACTAATGATGCCTTTGGAACTTTCTGTAACCCTTTGACGCCGGCAGTCCCCTTTCCTGCACACGGTGCGGTGGGTCTAGAGTATGCCTACTGCAGCCCGGCACTAACGCAGAAGTGCAAGGTGGCTCTTGCCCTGGAAAGGTTACTAGAACAGGAGGAACATGGACACAAAGCACATAGCCATCGTGCTGCCAGGGCTTGTAAGCTGCGCCCTTTCCTAAGGGGGAAACTGAGGCTCAGGGAAGAGAGTGAATTCCCTGATGAGGGCCACCAGGTGAGTGGTGTGTTTAGGCGTGGGCCTTTGACTTCTCAGAGGGTGGCCGCAGCCGTAGTGGCTCCGACTGCAGAGGCCACCCCCGTCCTGGCCCACGCGCGCGGCTCCGGGTGGGCGGTGGAGCCCTCGGCCAGGCTTGCGGGGAGGGCAGAGAGCGGAGGGGCGGGGCGGGTTAGGGCGTGGGCGAGGGTCCGGGCGGGGCGATACAGGTGCTTCGCATCCGGCCGGGGGTGGGGCGGCGGCTCCGCGGAGCTTTATAAGCCGCTCGGGGTGCGGCGCCGCATGCGGCTCACTGCAAAAATAGTGTCCACGTGTGCGTACGTCTTCCTTTGCCTTGTCGGTCCGTCAGTCCCGCCGGGCCACGCCGGGCCACGCCGGGCCCATGGCGTTCCCGCCGGTAAGAGCCGCCCGCCGGGGCGCAGCTGGGCGGGGCCGCGTCCTGGCCGCTTCAGCTAACGGTCCGCGCGCAGCCGGGTCCAGCCCGGCGGTACCGCCTACCCCGCCTTTTGCGGGCGAGTCCCGGGCGGGGCGCGGGTCACGTGCCCGCGGGCGTGGGGCCTCGTGGCCGGGTGTGTGGTGATGGGGGGCAGGGAGCCTCCTCGTGACTCAGGGCCTTTGGGTTTAAAGGCGCCGCAACTCTACGTGGCGGCCGGTCGGGCCTCCAGGCTGCATTGAGGACTCCTGGTGGCCTCAAACGTAGGTCCTGACTGGAACTGATCCGAATGAAAGGAGTCCTGGCTCCCTGAACACTTCCTTTACTCACTGCCGTCGCACGTGAGATCTGAAGCCGCCAGCACTGGAAGCTCACGTCCCTCACGAGTCTTGTTCGCACTCAGCGGGTGACGGCGGCAGGGTGGGGCTGTGACGTCTAGGAGCCCTGGCGCTAGGGGCCCGTGTGGTCAGTGGAGCGCGCCACGACGACGGCGGTGTCACGGCCCCTTTAAGGCGGAGGGATCAATATAGTCGTGCTTCTGCGGGCTGCCTTAGCCCGGGGAGATCACGTGGCTTCACACCTTGGCTTGGGCTGGAGCGGAGTCCCGGGGGTGGGATTGGCCAGGTAGGATTGCACGCGTGGGTGGCTGTCAAGGTTTCAGCTTGGGGGTGCCGTAGGTCTGGTGGCTTTGAGGTGGGTTCCCGGGAAGCGGGCGGGGGAGGGGGACAGACGGGCGGGCCGCGGAGGTGGCCCTAGACGGCGCTGCGCTCAGTTCGCTGGCTTCACAGCCAGGCCAGAGGTGTGCATGTGGCTTCAGCGTTCCTGTCCTGTCCCTCCCCTTTGGGACAGGGCCAGGTGCCCCAACTCGGGTGGTAGGTTGGTCCGGCCTTTAATGGGTTTGGTGAAACAGTGGCTGGGGACCCGGTCACTTCACGTGACGAACAAGCTTGTTAGGAGGGCTTTGCCTGCTTGGAGTTTCTAGGGAGAGTGGAGACTCAGAAAAGTGTGTCACCTTTGGTTGTCCCACTTGGCATCATTCCCTGGGGCTTTTTCTCTTTGTGGGTTTCCCTGTGGTCAAGTGGACCATAGCGTGTTGCCTCCCTTCGAGAGGGCCTTGCGAGGCCGAAGTCTTTGTGAGTGACTCAGCGTTGCCCAGGGGAGCGAAAAACACCTAGCCGACACCTAGGCTTTGGAGTACATTCGCGTGCGCGAGGTTTTTTTGGTGGCACTTTGCTTCTTGCAGGCCTTGCCCCTTTGCACCAGGCTCTCAGGGGAATTACTGTTGTGGGAAAGTCAGAAACACGGGGACGCCTTAGCACCTCTTAGGCTCCGTGGGAGGTTGTCCCAGGCCTGGGCGGAGGCCGCCCCTCCTCCCAACCATCCTGGGCTCTGGGGAGCTGCAGTTCCGGGCAGCTGCTTCCTTCGGTCTCCCTGGCTACCGCTCTCCGGCTCTCCTGGCACCGGAGTAAACGACTGGTCTGCGTCATTCTTTGGGACAAGAGGCAAATGAGTAGGATTTGGTTCTGTGGAAGACACAGGTGTGCCACCTGCCTCTCTCGTGCCAGTTGGACCAGTGTCTCTGGAGGATAGTTTGCACCGTTAGGCTCAGGTGCTTCTTAAGACCAAGGACGCTGGGTTAAAAAAGAGAAATAAGTTTAAGTGAGCGGAACAAAACCTTGGAAACCTTAAGCTGGTGGTGGTTTTCCTGGTTTGTTTTCCTTCTAGCAGAAAAGAAACGAAGTTCTGCTTCTGGAGTTGGTGAGTGGGGGGATTGGGGCTGTCAAGAGCCCCTGAGGACTGTAATGTTGAGGTTTCCGTCCTTGACAGAATTTGGATTTATTCTGTTTTTTTTTTTTTTGGTCACAGTGGTTTTAAATTTGGATAGCCTAGTAGTGTCTGTCTAGTTTAGAAACAGGACTTGGAGGTTGACTACCCTGAGTGTAAGTCAGTCTTTGTAATGTGAAATACTTGCTTCTCCCCTCTGAACTGTTGTGTTAGAAACAACTCCGTGGCCTAAGCTCCAGCATGTGTCAGGGAGGCTGCAGCAGCCTCTGCCGCAAATGAGAGGTTGGAGAGCTGAGGCTCGGTGAAGAAGTTATGGGAGGGACTTTTGCAGGCTAAAATTTGTTCTGTGGGTTTTCCTCACCATGGCACATAAACCAGTGCTTTCTGGGCAGAAAATGAAAGAAGAGGATGAAGTAGTAAGAAAGATTCTTAGGTTCAGCACCAAACTTGTTAGGGAGCAAACTAATGCCCTAAATATTTTCACTGGCCATAGCTATTAATTTTGTTCTTAATCTTTAAAATGGGTTGCAAACTCAAATCCTGCGGGAGCCTGAAGGCAAAATAGTAAAGGAGGAGGAAGGAAAAGTCTGCCTGCCTGATCAGAGTATAGGGAGCACCACCAGCTGATGGTTGCCAAGCAAAAATGTAGCCCCAAATTGATGATCTTTGACTAGTTAAGTTGGCAATCTCTATTTTGTTGAATTCCTTAGCTTTTAAATGTAACAGATAAAAAACTTTAAACTGCATAGACCAAATATAACATGTCTAATGTTGGATTCTAGTGAGGCCTATTTTGGCATCTACTTTAAAAATTACTTTTGGATTTCCATTCTCTTTCACAGTTGAGGAAACAGACTCAGAAATCAAGTTACAAGGCTATTATAAGTGATGGAATTGGGTGTGAACTTAGGTCTTACTGGTGCCATACCCCATTCCATTAAGTGTATTTTGGTATGTCAGAGGCTCAGAGAGTTATTGCTTGTATACATCGTAGAAAAAATGTAGTGGTCTATAGGGAAATTGAGCCTTAGGTACTTTGGTGGGTATTTCTGATTGCTGTAGACTTCTGGGTCTTCTGAGGACTAGCACAGCAGTGCTAATGGCCGGAGGAATGTGCTGTGTCTATCATTCCAGGATGTGTGTCAGAGCATTTAGTTCATCCTGAGAGCCAGAGGTTTAGAGAAATACTCCTCCCACTGTGGGAATGACCCTCCCAACTCTGCACAAAATCTCCTTTTACAGAACAGTTATAATTTCTACAACTTTTTATTTCTCAGGCAAGGTAATTTTGAAATTATATAATTGCTTTAAGACCTATAAAAGTAAAATGGAGCTTACTAAAGCTCACTTTTTTTTTTGTTTTAGTTGTCTCTGAGATTTCTAGGAAGAATTACTAAAATTAAAAAAAAAAAAAAGGTAGCATGTAGTAAAATCTGGGATAAACTTGTAAGGCATAGAATGGCCTTGCCCCAGGAATGAGGGGCTGGGGTTTCAATTCTGGGTAAAGCTTAAGTAAAATGGGCTCGGCGCCTGTGGCTCAATTGGCTAAGGCGCCAGCCACATACACCTAAGGTGGCGGGTTCGAATCCCCAGCCCGGGCCCGCCAAACAAC
>CAUYQV010152331.1:0-25252 GCA_963574575.1 Galagoides demidoff
AAAAAATGGCCAGGCATTGTGGCGGGCACCTGTGGTCCCAGCTACTTGGGAGGCTGAGGCAGGAGACTCGCTTGAGCCCAGGAGTTGGAGGTTGCTATGAGCTGTGATGCCATGGCACTCTACCCAGGGAGATAGCTTGAGGCTCCATCTCAAAAAAAAAAAAAAAGAATTATTCTTAGATATTTCATATGTATATTTTTATCAAATTACATTTTCTAACCATTTGTTGCAAATTTAAAATATGTTTTGCCTAAAATTGGATTTATTGGTTTATTGAGTGGTTGGCAAAATTGTGTTGGCAATACTATATGGTCCTAGTGTTTTCTTTATAGGAAGATTTTTCAACTACTGATAAAATTTCTTTAAGATTATAGGACCATACAAGATTTCTATTTGTTCATGATTTTCTTTTTTTCTTTTGTTTTTAGAGACAGTCTCCTTTTGTTGCCCTCAGTAGTGTGCTATGGCATCATAGCTCACAGCAACCTCCAGCTCTTGGACCTAGGTGATTCTCTTGCTTTAGCCTCCCGAGTAGCTAAGACCATTTTTGTTGCAATTTGGCCAGGGCTGGGTATGAACCTGCCACCCTTGGTATATGGGGCTGGCACCCTACTCACTGAGACACAGGTGCCACTGTCTGTTCATGATTTTCTGAAGTAAATTATATTTTTATAGGAATTTCTCATTTTATTAAAGTTTTAAAATTTACCAGTATATAAAGTTTACAATATTATCTTATTAGCTTTAAAAAATATATAGTTTCTATGCTGTCTCTCCCCAAATTTTTATTTCCCACTTCTATTTATTTCTCTTTTATCTCTCAATCAAGTTTGCCAGCAGTTTGTCAATTTCATTGGTCTTTTGAGGGAATCAGTATTTTCTTTTCTTGATCTACTTATTGAATACTTTTTATTTCATTAATTTCTACTCTTTATTTCCTTTCTTCTACTTTCTTTTAACTTACATTTAAATTCATTTTCTTTGCTATGTGGGTTTGATTCACCAATTTTCTATCATTCTTTATTTTTATAAATACTTAAGCTATAAATTTCCTCTATATTCCACTTTGACTGAATTCCACAAGTTTTGATAGGTAGTATTTATCATTCCATGATAGTATTTTATAATTTCCACAACAAGTACTTCTTTACCTGTGAGTTATTTATAATTGTGTTTCTTAATTTTCATTTATATGGGTATTATGTGAAGTGAACTTTTTATCTCTAGTAATGCTTTCTACCCTGAAGTGTGTTTTGTCTAATGTTAAGATAGCTATCCTAGCTTTTTTGTAGTTAGTAATTTTCTAATATATCTTTTTCTATCGTTTTAAATTCTGTCTGTACCCTTCTTGTATTATGCTTTAGCAAAATTCGTCTAGCTATTTCTTAGTCCAGTTGATCTTTATCTTTTAAGTGTAGGATTTGGTTCTTTTATATTTATTGGAAATGCTGATATATTTAAAGTTATTGCAATCATTTTATTTTGTGCTTCATATTTATCCCAGTGCTTCCTTGTTTATTTTATTCCATTTTTTCCCAATTTCTTTTGGGTTATTTTATTTCTTTTTACTTTTTCCTTCTACTGATTTAAAAGTTATACTTTTTATTTCAATATTTTAGAGATTATCTGAGCAACTTTATCACAGTCTAAAGTTAATGTCTGCCTTCCTCCTGAACAATTCATTCTCCTCAGGACTTACATGCTTCCCATATTTGTAGGTATATCTTTTCTATTTTTATTATTATTTTGGCTGACAAAAATAGTATGTATGAGATCAGACAGTTAAGTTTCCAAACTCATCCTAGAAAAAGTGCTGCACATACCTCATTGCTGAATATCTATGCTATGCTATTTGTCATCGCTATGGTGATAAGTTACTTTTTCCAGGATGAGTTAACAAACTTAATTGTTAGGCCTCAGACAATGACAGTTCTGATAGCCATTCCAGAAAAAGAGTAACAAAACTGCTTTGAAGGGTGGAGTAGTCACTGGTGTTGGTGCATAGCTTCCCAAGGGGAGTATTTTGAAGGTGACTGTAATGATATTCAGCAATAAGGTATGTAGCACTTTTTCTAGGACAAGTTTGTGAACTTAATTGTCAAGCCTCACAGTTACGGTGTACAACATTAGTTTTGAAATATGTATACATTGTGGCACAGTTGAAGAAACATGCTATCACCAACAGTCTAAAGACAAAAGATTTGGTCCACAAGAACTCAAGGGAATCTGATAACTGTGCAGAGTTACAGTGGGTAGGATGAAGGTACTGTATAGCTGTAGTGTTTCCACAGCTTGCTCTCCTGTGCACCAGCAGGGCCTGGGTAGGGAGTTGAGGACTGAGGGCACGCAGATGTCTTTGCCCTGTTTGCTGGCCTTCAGGCTAAAGTCACACAGCCAGGGCCACCTATTCCCACTCAGTGCCCAGAGACAACATATCAATATCTTACAATGCACAATGCACTCCAGGCATACGCTAAATAAATTCAGCAAACCCGTTGTTTGCTTTTGTTTTCTGTAGCTGCTTGCTCTGTCTCCCACAACCATTCTCCTAGCTCCTTTATTGATTTTTCTTTCCACTCTGCCTCCTGCTTCTGAGAATTGGCCTCCAGGGCTTCCAAGTGTTAGGTTTGTTCTTCTCTCCATTCAGGGATATTTTGGGCTCTGATTGCAATTTTTAATCAACCTAGTTAACATATACAATGTTACCTTACATACTTACCATTTTTCTTGTGGTGAGAACACTTAAAATCTGCTCAGTCTTCAAGCACACAATACATCGTTATTAACTATAGTCACCTATTGTTCAATTGATCTATTGAACTCATTCGTCCTAACTAATTGAAACTTTCTATCCATTGGCCATCATCTCCCCAGTCCCCACCCTCAGCCCCTGGTAACCACCACTCTACTCTCTGCTTCTGTGACTCCAACTCTTTTAAATTTCACATATGAATGAGTCATACCGTATTAATCTGTATCTGGCTTATTTCATTTGACATAATCCTCCAGCTTCATCCATGCTGTTGCAAATAACAAAATCTTCCTTTTTAAGACTAGTGTTGCATTGTGTATATAGGCTATGTTTTCTTTACCCATTCATTGTTGATAGAAATCTGGGTTGATTCCTTTCCTTGGCTATCTGAGCAATGCTTCCGTGAGCATGGGAATGCAAACGTATCTTCAATACATTGCTATTGTTATAGTTTTATACAATCAATGTTTATTTAGATTTGGCCAGTAATCTACTATTTTTATTCCTCATTATTTCTCCTTGAATCTCAAAGCTTTGTGATCATGTTCCTTCTATCTAATCTACATACTTCAGAAAATTGTTTAGTAAGGATCTATGGATGTTGATTCTAAAAATCTTCATGGATTTTTTTCTCCAGCATATTGATGATATCCTTTCACTGTCTTCTCGTTTCCATTGTTGCTTTTAGGCTGCCAACTATAAATCCATTTCTGTTTCTTTGAAGGTAATCTGTCTTTTCTCTCTAGCTGCTTTAAAGATCTTCCATGTTGTTGGTGTTCCCTAGTTTCACTGTGATATTTCTAGATATGGAGATTTCCTTATATGCTTATTCATCTTGCTCGAGGGTTGTGGTATTTTTATTTCAGTTGGACATCTGTATTTTAGATAATTCCATTATCTAAAAATTTTGTGGGTTTAGTTTTACTTCCCTGTTGTTTTTGCTTTCATTCTTAATTTCTTTTTATTTTATATATTTGTGAGATTTGACCATGTGATCATACTTCTTGGTACATGTGTTTTATAGGTAGAAATTCTTTGAAGTTTGGATTAAAGTCATATTCCTGTAGAGAGGATTATGTTTTTGTTTGTTTGTTTTTACCTAAATATATGGAATGCTTCATGAATTTGCAAGTCCTCCTTGCACAGGGGCCATGATAATCTTCTCTGTATCAATGACTAAGAACTCTACTAACCTACAGCCATTTTCAAATAATTTATTTCAAATTAATTATCAGCTAGAGGTTTTTGTAGACTTTGTGGCTTCAGATTTTCAAGGGAAAAATAGTATTACCCTCCAGAAAGCAACATGTTTTGCCACAGGCAATTTTCCTGAGAGATGAGTGGAGAGGATAAGGATTTAGTTTCTGTATTTACACACTTACACTCAAGGAGCAAAATTTTAGGATCTCAGTTTTATGAAGAAGGATAATCTCCACTTATCTTCCAACTTTGGGTAGTCCTTTGGTTTAACTATTTATCCTTATCCCCTCTAAGATAGTGAAAACCAAAGCTGAGGTTCATAGAGTTTGGCAAACACACTCCAGGCATACGCTAACCTTGTGCTGTGGTTAACTTTATAGGTTCCAGCTTTTACTGGGTTTTTGTTTTCTGAGTACACTGCTTCCTTTCTTATCATTTCACTGACACCTTTTAGAGATTTAAAAATGTTTTTCCAGCATTTTTAATTTTTTTGAGTGGGATGTTGGTCAAATAATCTTCCATACAAGCCTACTCTTTTAGGTTTTTGGTGATTTGGAGGTTGCTTTCCTTTTTCCCCTGTTCACGCAGTTTTAAAATGCTAATGAATGTCTATAACCCACAGATATCGCTCTGAGCCTCACACCTGCCTTACTTTCCAATCAGATTTCTCTTTCAGCTTTTGTTTCCCCAGGTGTACTGCCAATCGATGTGAGGGTTTGTATCTATCGTTGCTCAGAGAGTGGGGAAAAGGTAGGAGAAGCTGGATTGTCATTGCAGGTGCCTAATTAGGGAAATACATTTTTGATGTTGTACATTGGAGACCAGAAGGCATTTTCTCATAGAAACAATGTGATAGATGATTGTGAATGTAAATTTTTAAAAAGTCTTTTTAGGATAATTAGCCATGTACATAAGAATGGACTTGCTTGTGGATTTTACCAACCATTAATTGAATTAAAACACAAATAATTTAAATTAATCTTTTGAAATACACTTGTGTGTGATATGCCTTGCATAATTAGTTAATTTTTTAATGTATTTGCGTCTTTTCCCTCTAATTATATTGTAAACTCCTTGGCAGTATAGACCATCTCTTATACTTTTTTACGCTTCCCTGCATCTTCGTGCTCGGGGATTCTGACTCGTTGGCTGGTGAATTATAATAGAGGTGACAGCCAGCAGACCATAGAATATATTTGGAGTCATTTTATTTTCCCTGATACCCACTCCCTAACAGAGGTACTAATTGTCCAGATGCCAAAAGAAAAGAGGGCTTTGAATAATGCAGTGGTTTTCTTATTTTTAATGATGGCTGATTTGTGGATTATCCCGTGACACAGCCACTCAACAAAATTCTTTGTTACCAATAGAACTTAAGAATTCATATGTCAACATCAAACATAGAACATACAAACCCATGACCACTTAGCTAATGGTGTGCACATATGCTTTATACTGTGTGATTCTAACTTTGCTAGGAATCTAATATTATTCTAGAGTTATCTGTGTATATGTTGGATTGCTTTTCCTAGGTTCTTTATTCTATTTTTTTTTTTAAATATATAGGAGGGATGTTAAAATAGAAAAAATAATCCCATAGGTTACAAAACTTATCAGGAAACATCCATTATTCAATTTCAGAAACAGAATGCCACAGTTCAGAGTAGCAAAAATTGGTATGTGCTGAAATTGAAAATGATCCTTTTATAAATGAAGTTGACCAAACTTTCCAGCAGAACTGTTGCCTGGAGGAAAGTTCCTGAGCTCCAGCCTCTGTTATGCTTAACAATGAACCACATAAGTCTGGACAGATGGTTGGATTCCAAAGCGTTTCTCATGTTACAGTATTTTCTTCTTATTGTCTTCCCTGAATTCTACAGGGAAAAGGGAAAATGCTATGACTTTCAAAAAGTATGAAAAGTATCTTCAGTATATTTTGAGGAGTCACAAGTAGTAAACATTAATTATCTTGGAGATCTTCCTTTTAGAAAATGTTTCCTTGGTTAAAGTATGATTTCTTATTACAGGTAGTTCTGATTTATCTTCCTCACTATCTTTGTAGCTAGAAATACAAAATAGGAGGTGTATTAATATCTTTTCCTGGAAAATTGCTCCTATGTTCCCTATCTCAAAGTACGGTACCATTCCGTTTTGAGCTATGGTGAGACCGAAACCTGGGACTCATTCTTAACGCCATTCATATCCAACCAATGCCAATATTGCATTTAGTCCCTAAACAACTGCCAAATCTGTCTAATTCTCCACAACTCTAGTACTATCACTTTGGCCTAAAATCTTGACACATCTCACTTGGGTTATTGCAATAAGTACCTAAATGATCTACACTTACAGTTACTTCCCCCCGTGGTCCCACCCCCAAAAAGCACTATAGCCAAAACAGAGTGATTTTTTTCAAACACAAATTTGGTCATGGTCCTAATGCTACCAGTAGTTTCCTATCACCTTAGAGTGAAGACATGATCCCTTACCTGGCACAGACTTGCCCCATCCCTGCTTACCTCTCCAGCTTCACCTGGTATCAACTTTCTTTTTTTACTTCTAGATCAGCCAACCTGTCCCCCTTTCATTCTCTCCATATTTCCATCTACATAAATGAGGCCATTCCCCACCGTCTTAACTTCACTAAGCCTCACTCCTTTTTTGGAGAATAATTTGGGCATCACATCCCAAGGGAAGCCTCCTTGGATCTGCCCTAGCTTTACCCTAGTGATTGGGTCAAGTCCCATTCTTTGGACTCATGAAACCCCTTATCTTATCTCTCTTTTACAGCACTGAGACCAAAGGAAGAGATTTATGATCCTGTGCATCTAGACGTGTGGTTTCAAGTAAGGAAACATAAGCAATGAAGTATATTTATTTAGTAATCAGCTTCTAAAAATTTAAGGCAATATTTCTAAACCACAGGAAGAAATATACATAAAAATATTATACATAAGCACTCTCAAAAGACTTAAGGAATTTATTAATAAACAAACATCAGATATTCTTTAGCAATAAACACTTGATCTATCTAGACTACTGCTGAGATTGTAACTTAAGAGCAGGCAGCATCCTAACAATTATTCCAACCAACCATCTCAGAAATATAGTTGAGCGAAGTGAATCTCAAAAGTCAACCTCAGAGGTATCACAAATAGTTCATGATAAAGTACGAAGTGGAATCAGTCAACACATATCTATTGGGCACTAGTATGTGCATTCATTTTCTAGTTCTAAGTCCTCTTTTCATTGCTACATTCTGTCTCCGCTTAAATCATTTACACAACAATAGTGATTAGAATTTTATTTTTTAATAAAAAGACTATTCTCTTTTTAATTTCATTTTTTAATTGAAAGATAAAACTATGTATTAAGGTATATGACATGATGTTTTGATGTATGTATACTTTCTTTTTTCTTTTTTTAGAGACAGGGTCTTCCTTTTGCTCAGGCTGGTCTCCAACTCCTAAGCTCAGGCAATCCACCTGCCTCGGCCTCCCAGAGTGCAAGGTTAACAGGTATGAGCCACTACGCCTGGCATAAATCTACTTTATTAGTAGTTAGCAAGTATATAATATATTGTCATTAACTATCATAACCATGATATACAATAGATCTACCAAATTTATTCCTCCTAACTCACATCTTATATGCTTTGACCAACATCTCTGCTATCCTCCCATCCCCCAGCCTCTGGAAACACTGTTCTACTCTGTTACTATGAGTTCAACAAAAGAATACTACTTTCTACCTTAAAGGAATGATACATCACCAAGAAAACATTATTATAAGCTTTTAAATCAGTGTTTTTCAACCTTTTTTAACTCACAGCACACTTAAAACTATAGTTAAACTTCTGACACACACTTATATTATATTGATCCCAAAAGAAAAGTTGAAAAAAGAATATGCTTACTATGCTTTAAACTTCTTTTGAAAATAATTTAATTAATTATTTTTTAAAATTTTTGTGGTGCACCTAACATCTTCTCATGATATACTAGTGTGCTGAGGTACACAGGTTAAAAATCATTCCTTTAGACAAAGGAATGTTGTGCTATAAAAATTATATTAGGGTGGTGCCTGTGGCTCAAAGGAGTAGGGCACTGGCCCCATATGCTGGAGGTGACAGGTTCAAACCCAGCCCTGGCCAAAAACTGCAAAAAAAATTTAAAAAATCGTATTATAATGCAGTTTTATTTCTTTGAGCATAAGGTCACATTTCCTATTATGCCTCTGTATATGAAGTTCTCAAAAAGGGTCCTAGGAAAGAGAATTTCCTTCTTGCTTTAATTTGGTACTTGAAGAAAAATGAGTCTCTGACTCCCCTGCAGCTCACTCCAAACAGAATATGTTCTTAACCTTCTACACTATCAAATGCATTTTTCAGTCTACAAACTACCTCCCAGCTTAGCCAATAGCTCCCTTTTCAAGGAAAGGTGGGAATAGGATATTGTTGCTATATGATCTCTTGTTCATTCTGGTCCACTTATTAACTCTTTCATTAGCTCACTGCAGTACTCAGAAGGGACATATATACTCCTATATCCCTTGCAATAGCAGTGTAAATATTTGGCAAGCCTTCAATGCTTAGTTTTTTCGTAGCTGGGCAGGCAGGCTAATGTCAGTTTGTAGCACCAATAGTGTGGCTAAAGAGGACAGTGGAAACCCTATAGTGCAACAAACCATCATGTACAGAAATGCTTTCTGAAACATCCTAAACAGAGCAAAGATTAAATACAAGCATACCTCAAACATATTGAAAGTTTGGGCTCGGCGCCTGTGGCTCAATTGGCTAAGGCGCCAGCCATGTACACCTGAGGTGGCGGGTGTGAATCCCCAGCCCGGGCCCACCAAACAACAATGATGGCTGCAACCAAAAAATGGCCGGGCATTGTGGCGGGCACCTGTGGTCCCAGCTACTTGGGAGGCTGAGGCATGAGACTCGCTTGAGCCCAGGAGTTGGAGGTTGCTATGAACTGTGATGCCATGGCACTCTACCCAGGGGCATAGCTTGAGGCTCCGTCACAAAAAAAAAAAAAAAGAAAGTTTGGCCCCCATCACCTCAATAAAGCAAAAATCACACTGAAATGAGTCCCACATTTTTTTTGTTGTTGTTTTCTGATGCATATAAAAGTTATGTTTACACTATACGTAGTCCATTAAGTGGACAATAGCATTATGTCTAAAAATTACATATCTTCATTAAAAAATACTTTATTGCTAATAAATGCTAATGATTGTCTAAGTCTTCAACGAGTTGTAATCTTTGTTGGTGAAGGGTCTTGCCTCAACGTTGATGGGCACTGGCTGATCAGGGCAGTGGTTGCTGCAGGTTGGGGTGGCTGTGGCAGTTCTTAAAATAAGGAATCAATGAACTTTGCCACATTAACTTCTTTTCTGAAAATTTTTTCTTGAGTGTGTAATGCTGTTTAATACCATTTTACCTATAGTAGAACATTTTTCAAAATTGGAGTCAATCCTCTCAACTCTGTTGCTGCTTTGTCAAAATAATTTTATATAATATCTGTATCTTTTGTTATGTTAACAATGTTCCTAGCATCTTCGTGTAGAGTAGATGCCATCTTAAGAAACCCTTTTCTTTGCTCGTCCATAAGAAGAAACTCTTCACTGTTCAAGTTTTGTTTTGACATTGCAGCAATTTAATCACATCTTCAAGATCCACTCTTGATTCTAGTTTTCTTGCTATTTCTCCCACATCTGCAGTTATTCATAAATCCCTCAAAGTCATCCATGATGGTTGGAATCAACATCTTCAACACTCCTGGTAATGTTGATATTTTGACCTTCTCCCATGAATCACGAATGTTCTTAATGGCGTCTAGAAAGGTGAATCCTTTCCAGAATGTTTTCAATTTACTTTGCTCAGACCAATTGGTGGAATCACTAACTATGATAGCTATAACCTTTAAAAATGTATTTTCTTTTTTTTTTGAGAGACAAGGTCTTGCTCTGTTGACCAGGCTGGAGTGCAATAGTGTGATCATAGCGTGCTGCACCCTTGAACTCCTGGATTCAAGTGATCCTCCCACCTTGGCCACTCTAGTTATAGGCATAAGCCACCACACCCAACCTGAAATATATTTCTTCAATAATAAGACTTGAAAGTCAAAATAATTCCTTGATCCCTTGGCTGTGTTAGCAGGCATGAAAATAGCATTAACTTCCTTGTACATCTCCTTCAGATAAGTGACCAGATGCATTGTCACTTATCAGAAATAAGTTGAAAGGAATCTCTCTTTTCTTCTGAGCAGTAAGTCTTAACAGTAGGCTCAAAATATTCAATAAATCATGCTGTAAACAGATGTGCTATTATCTAGACTTTATTGTTCCAGAAGAGTAAATTGAGTATAATTCTTAAAGGCCCTAGGATTTTTGGAATAAGGAGGGAGTACCAGATTCAATTTAAAGTCACCAGGTGCATTGGCCCCTACCAAGAGAGTCAACTTATCCTGTGAAGCTTTAAAGCCAGGCATTAACTTCTCTCTAGCTATAAAAGTCCTGTATGACATCTTCTTCCAGTACAAGGCTGTTTTGTCTACATTGAAAATCTACTGTTGGGCGGCACCTGTGGCTCAGTGAGTAGGGTGCTGGCCCCATATACCAAGGGTGGCAGGTTCAAGCCCGGCCTCAGCCAAACTGCAACAAAAAATTGCTGGGCATTGTGGTGGGTGCCTGTAGTCCCAGCTACTCAGGAGGCTGAGGCAAGAGAATTGCCTAAGCCCAGGAGATGGAGGTTGCTATGAGCTGTGATGCCACTCTACCAAGGATGACGAAATGAGACTCTGTCTCTAAAAAAAAAGAAAGAAAGAAAATCTATTGTTTAGGGCAGCCCCCTTCATTAATATTCTTAGATAAATCTTTTGAATGGCTTGCTACTTCACCCTGCTCTTTTTTTTCCTGCAGCTTCCTCACCTTTCTTTGCCCTCGTAGAATTGAAGAGAGCTAGAGCCTTGTTCTGGATTAGATTTTGGCTTAAGAGAATGCTGTGGCTGGTGTAGTCTATCCAGACTACTAAAACTTTCTCCATATCAGCAATAAGGCTGTTTTGCTTTGTGTGTTAACTGGAGTAGCACTTTGAATTTCCTTCAAGGACTTTTTCTTTACATCCACAACTCAGCTTCCTCTTATAACCTGTCTCAGTTTTTCACATGCCTTCCTCACTAAGCTTAATCTTCCCTAGATTTTGATTTAACACAAGAGATGTGCAAGTCTTCCTTTCACTTGAACACGTAGAGGAATATTTTTGTGTCTCAGAGAAGAGGGAGGTGTGAGGAGAGGAAAAGAGACAAAAAAATGGCCAGAACACACACAACATTTATCTGTTAAATTTGCTGTCATCTGTGGACACGGTTCATGGTACCCCAAAACAATTACAATGGAAACACCAGGAGATCCCTGGTCAAAGGTCACCATAACAGCTATAATGATACAAAGTTTAAAATATTATAAGAATTAGCAAAATGTGACACAGAGACAGAAAATGAGCACCAGCTACTGGAAAAATGGTGCCAAGAGACTTGCTTCCAGTGGCTAATTCCTTACTACATCACATATGTGAATGCCCTTTCAATTAGCAAGAATTTTATCTTCATTAACTCTGCCTTTGTTCTTATCAAGATATAAATGATCATTTTTTATTTTTTTATCATCTATCTAATTTTACTTTTTTTCATTAAATCATAGCTGTGTACATTAATACTACAATGGGGCACAGTGTACCGTTTCTGTATACAATTTGAAATACTTTCATCCAACTGGTTAACATAGCCTTCATGTCTTTTTCTTAGTTACTGTGTTAAAACATTTATATTCTACATTTAGAGAGATTCACATGTACCCTTATAGAATGAACCATAATTGTGATCCTGCCAATCACCCTCCATCCCCCCACCCTCCCCCCAAATGATTATTTTTAATGAAACAGGCAGTAACATCCTAAAGCTTTACTTGGGCAGTTCTAGCTGTGTACTCTGTATGTGCACGTGTGTGTTAAAACCAAAGCATACGGAGTAGATCTGCCAGGTTTGGATGAAAAATATAAAATTTAGATTGTACAGCCCATCTTTCATTTTGTGTCCTTGTTAAATCGTGGGGGTGGAGAGAGAGAGAGAAAGAGAGAATGAGAGGCTTTCTTGCTATTTCAAAGCTAAAACTAACTTCTTAAAGTAAGGCCATTAGATAACACATGGAAGCCCAATTCCAATACAGCAAACTTCACTGCTTTCATATTGTCAATGACAACGTCACTGCATGGATAAACTCAGAGACACAGGAACTAGAGTCATCCATATATCTGTTACTTTCTTTCCCTTACAACTCTCTTGCTTGGGTAATAAAATTCTATGTCTCCTACAGGAGTGTCTAAACAAGACAGCATCTCCACTATCATTCTGGCAAAATTGGGAAGAGGATAACTTTCTTTTGTTTAAAATGTACTGCTTTAATAAAGAGAGGAGAGACAAGTAACTTTTCTTTCTATTTATTTCCCAGCATTTGTGTATCATCAGTGAGTTATTTTGTTCTTGAAATTACCTTGCTTGCAATAGCTCATTACACTTCACTCATTTATACAAAAAAAATTCTCGACTCTCTCTCTCTCTCTCTCTCTCTCTCTATATATATATATATATATATATGCTAAGTAACAATGTAAGTAGATCCATCCATCCATCTGATAGATTTAGGATATTGAGTTTTGGGGGATAGCACTTCTTTGTTTTACTGGGCAATGTACTTGGCAGTGAAGAGCTTTAAATTTGGCATCTGTCACTTATGTGGGTCCAAATTATACCATGCTAAAAATACCATGAAGGTACTGCAGGGAAATCACCAGTGGATTATGAGTGTAGTAAACTTCATATTACCGTGAGCTTGTGCCAGAATATTAGAACTGTTAGCCAGATGCTTCCTGTAGACTTCCAGAGAGGCCGAATGTGGTGCCACTGGGATACAGAGGCCCTGATGTGAAGTATGCAGAAGATACATAAATCCTGGGGGTATTTCCATTTCATTTGGGCCCATGTGACTCTGCCGACATCACCGTGGATCACCTGGGTCCACACCAGGACCCTCTCTCTTCTGCACTCTGATGCCCTGGAGGTGCCGCTCAGCTAGACCAGGCCCTGCAGTGATTTCACACACTCCCCTAATAAAGTCCTCAGGGCTGTCATGTATTTTCATGTGTTTGCCCTATTATCCTTCCCTGCTTGAGTCTTACGGATAATGGATGATGCTTCAGTTAATCATCTTTCTGCCTCTTTTGTTCACCAGGTACCTCAGCCTTCAAGGGGCTCCTTTATTGAGGATCGATGTCTTCTCCTAGGTAATTGATCACCACACACCCAGGGACACTCGATTCATCGCTGAGGGAGGATAATCATCATGAATAATCAAAAAGCGGTCGGCGCACTGCTGCATGAGTGCAAGCAAGTGCTGGACCAGCTCTTGCTGGAGGCGCCAGATGTGTCGGAGGAGGACATGAGTGAGGAGCAGCGGTGCAGAGGTGAGGTTCTGATGGGAGGCACCAGGGGCGAGCCAGCAGGTTCATTCTCCTCTCCCCTGCCTGAACCACACATTCTCATCTCTGCCCTATTTTTCTTCTCTTGGCAGATGACCACCGAGAGATGAGTGGATTTCTAGGGCATGAATGGGCCATGGGCTGCAGGAGGACAGGCAGGGGAGGAAGCCCACTTTGTTGCAGTGAATTGCTGTCAGTTCTAATTTTAGGCTTCAGTAAACATGAGGCTACAAGAAACAGTTTAGTTCAGGAAGAACAAAGGGTCCAACTTGGCTGGTGCACGTAAATTTCAATTATTAAAAAATTGAAGCAACTTCTGAATGGTGGCACATACTTTTTTTCAAACTAGGATTTTGTGCCTCATCAGTTTCCATAGACTTCTACGGTTTCCATAAATATGTCATCTCACCAGTCCAATCTCTCTCTCTCTCTCTTCTTTTCTTTTTTTTTGATTGCCAATACATTCCTCCCGTTATATTCGCATGCCATTTGTAAAATAAATGCTTTCTTCCTCATAAATACTGATGGCATCATTATTGTAGTTTCAGAATTTGGCGTTTTGCTCATTTTCTAGTTTGTGCTATTCATAATGTAGGGTAAGTCATTGTTTGGGACACAAAGTTTAGAAAGTTAATTCTAACTTCTTATGCTAATTTAGAAGAGATAACAGTCTTTTTTTAGATTACTTATTAGCATTCATATACTTTTTTCCTCATTTCTATAATTATGTGTCTTTGACATGCTTTTAAGATTTTTCTTTGCATTTTTAGTGCTTTGCTATTCCTTATGGAAATAAGATTTCCAGATAAAATGCACATTCCTCATCTCTTCTGTTGGTGTTTAATACCTAATGGGACGAGGCTCTGGAGGAGTTGCCCCCCCGCCATTCTTATATAGAGGAGCATACATTTTTACAGGGGCACTTTTAGGTACCTATGGAATTCTTCATTATTTGTAACCTGTCATTTCTGAGCCTTTAAAATCCCCTGTGTCCAGTCGTTTCACAACCCCAGTTCACGTGTTTTCTGTCTTTGCTGGCCAGGCACACCAATGTGTGACTTTGCTTGCTAGTTCTGTGGGCCTGTCAGCCCCGTCAGGCTTGCTGATGTCAGAATGGCCAGCACTTGGCACCTACCTGGTAAGCTCTGCTGCTGGCCCTAGTCCTCCCCGGGGCAGCGTGCTGGGTTCTGTTGCTTCTACTGAGGTTTTTCTCTTGTCTTTCACTACGTCATGCCCTGTGTCTCTGCAGCCCCCAAATTCCTTTAAGCTTTGTGTTCTCCCTAGTGAAGACTCAGCCCACAATTGAGTAGCATTTTCTCCTTCTTTTTTCCCCAAGTGCCACAGAAGAGGGGAAATAATCAGTTCAGTTCCAGATAAGGCAAATCAAGGCTGGAAAATCACTAGATTAGACACGGCCCTTCAGGTAAGCTGCTTGGGGAAGTGAGTGATCAGAGAGGCAGAGAGGGCCACTGCTGGGCGCGCCGGGCCGGCGTTGGCTGGATCAGATAAGCCGAGGCGGGAGGAGACGTGCTCCGCAGAACCCCTGACAAGCGAGGCATTAGCGGTCCCCGCCGTCCCCGTGCGCTGCGCGGGCTGATTGGATGCGTTCCCAACGCCCTGCCCGGGGCTCAGCAGGTGGCGGGTCGTGCAGCGGATGTTGTCACCGCCTGTGCTGCAGAGAAAGGCATTATTAGTAGAGGGTCACTTAGGGCGGCAGAGCGGGCGCAGACTCAGACTCGGGGAACACAAACACTGGGTTTTTCACTCTTTGCCCTCCTGCTCTCAACCCCATCCTTTCCCCGCAGAAGTGGTCCTTGTTAGCCTGAGCGACTACCCTAGCTACTTCCCCGGAGATGGAGAGAGAGCTGAAATCTAAACAGAGATAACACTGTAAACATGTGCGGTAGTGGCATCTTTAATTGGGTACGCTCCATGGGCATTCTGGCCTGACCCGAGTGGAAAGAAAGGGAAGTGTGGACAGGGCAAAATGAGTTGTAAAGAATAGACATTCTCCATCATTACGAAGATACTTAAAGTACTAAAACTACTAAGGTCCACTATAATCGAATTCTATGAAGCCAGAAATCACATTGCTGTTGTCATTTGATTACTCATGTTCGCTCGGAGATGGAGTGTCAAAATAATTTATTAACCAAACTGGGACGTTTCTGAGAGTGAAAAGGAGCATTATTGATATGTTGGAAGTAAGCCAGTGGCAGAGAGAGGGTCAGGCCTTCCCACGGATTGTGACCTCGGAATCCCTTGGTCCCTGGCTCTGCTCTCACCGCGGAGCGTGGTCCCACAGCAAAGGCTCCCCGACTGCTGAGTGCGGGGGATAATTCCAGTGGGAGGTTGGTGTGTCATTCTTAGGAACTGACGCAGATTACTCCTTGGTGTGGCCCATAGGTTACTTCCTCACTGCCAAGCAGGTCTTCCCTAGAAGGAAACTTCCTTGAAATTTCTTTTTAGGTAACAAATTCCTAAAAAGGCAGATTTTCTTTCTTTTCTTCTATTTGTTTTTCATTTTTTGTCATCTCCCTTTTGCTCTATTTCGTGTGCCTCACATTGACATAAGACGGACCGTGTCTTCTGACCGCCATGGTCTTTCACCCATCACTTTAATAAAAGTAGTGAAACGAGAAGCTTGTCCTCAGGGAGCTCACAGTCTAGTGAGAGAGACAGGTGTAGTTACAGAGCAGTGGGGTGAAGGCTGAAAGGAGCATGCGCTTAGGGGTTTGGGAGCCCTCAGAAGGCACATCTCAATTCCACCATAAGGTCATGGCAAGCTGGCAAAAAGTGCCAATGTTTGCATTGAATGCTGAAGTCAGGGGCCAGAGTTTTGATCACCAAGGCACAGGGGAAGGGCAATCTAAACAGCTAAACAAGATGTGCAAAAACATTTATTCAGGGCAATGGCCTGGTCTATCTTGTTTTTAGAAAAAAAAGAGGATCAACAATGTGGAAGATGGGGTAAAAGCAGGACAATGCCTATAGCTCAGTGGGTAGGGCACTGGCCACATGCACAGGGCTGGTGGATTCAAACCCAGCCCGAGTCTGCTAAAAAACAGAACAATAGCCAGGCGTTGTGTCAGGTGTGTGTAGTCCCAGCTACTCAGGAGGCTGAGGCAAGAGAGTCACTTGAGTCCAAGACTTTGAGGTTGCTGTGAGCTGTGATGACACAGCACTCTCCTGAGGGCAATAAAGTAAGACTGTCTCAGTCTAATAAAAAAAAAAAAAGACTGAAAGCAGTAATTCAGGCTAATTACTGCAAAAGAAGAAGAGGAAATGGATTTTAGAAGATCCAGGATTTAATAGCCAATCAGATTTGAGGGTAGACTGACTCCTGGGTTTCAGATTTGGGTAACTCCGTGAGGTGGTTTCATTTATCAAAATATAGAATATAAGAGAAATCAGATATAGAGAAAGGTAATGAGTTTAATTGTACTATGTTAAGAATTAAATGCCTACAAAACAACTTCCTAGAGATTTATAGCAGGCAGTCACATACATAGGTCTACATCCCTTACTGAGAACTCTGGGTAATATGTACTTCAGAATTCAGAATTTTACCAATGTTCAGAAGGTCTTACGGTACATATTCTGTGTGTTACATTCATATTCCAGCTGAAGGTGGGGTAGCACCTGTAGTCAAACATCAAAATTCCCTTTTTCTTTTTTTTTGGCCAGGGCCAGGTTTGAACCCGCCACCTCTGGGGTATGGGGCTGTCACCCTACTCCTTGAGCCACAGGCGCTGCCTGAACATCAAAATCCTTTTGCAGCAAAACTTTTGTGTAATCTCATTAAGTCCTTAAAAAGACCATGAAAGTCTGGTTTAGGTACCAAACTTAAAAAAAAAAAAAATTCCAGTTTCCAGAGCTTTTTGCATTTCTGAAGTTTATTTAAGAGATTATGTATCAGTATAAGTTGGTGTGACGGCCATTAAGAAATTGAACACAGAGGGTGTCAAAAACTGTATACACATTTTAAGAAAGGAAAAACTATATAAATGTGTAGTACTAAAGTCATGTTTATAATTTCTGCAATTACACAAGGTGTTCAATGTTACTCATATTCATCTTTTATTATCATTATACATTGAGTATTAAAATTTCTTTTTTTTTTTTTGAGACAGAGTCTTACTTTGTCACCCTCAGTAGAGTGCCATGGCATCACAGCTCACAGTAACCTCAGACTCTTGGGCTCATGCAACTCTCTTGCCTCAGCCTCCTGAGTAGCTAGGATTATAGGCACCTGCCTCAATGCCCCGCTATTTTTTACTTTTTTAAACTGAGTCTCTGTCTAGCTCAGGCTGGTCTTGAACTCATGTGCTCAGGCGATTGGCCTCCCAGAGTGCTGGAATTATAGGCATGAGCCACCTTGCTTGGCCTTAAAGTTTCAATACAATGTTTTTCCTTCTTAAAATGTATATACATGTTTTTGGCCCCCTCTGTTAATGTGAAACAAGGCCACTTCTCAATAATTATTTCACACTATTTCAAATTTCATATGTGTTTTTCATTATTTGTTGTCTGAATTCCAATGTAGTCCATAGTGAAAGGATAAACTAAAAGGAAGTTTTAAAGAAAGAAAAAACTGACTTTCTGCATTGCCAGCTGCCACAAACCCCAGATGCCATTCCAGTCTTGTTCCTTTCTCATTTTACAGGGAAAATAATATTTCCTTCATTCCATTCTCCTATTCTTCATGCTGAGATAGTCACTGAAGTGCTTTTACTTCCTGCTAAAACCCTTTCTTAATGCCTGACTACCCCAACCTACCTGTAGGGCAAAATAGACCAGGGCCACCCCTGACAGATAGCACCTCACCATTATTCTAAGTCAGAACCAACAACAGCTTAGACCAGCCAGCCAAGGGGAGGGAAAAGTTTTTCTGTTTGGGTTTTATTTTTTCTTTGCCACTGAGGTGCTTCATCATAACACCGGTAGCTCAACAACCTCTTCTTAACTGCAATTTCCTTACCTGAACTCTGACCTTTTCAGCGTCACTCCCCAGCGAGTTAAGGACCCTGATCAAGGAGGCAAAGGAAATGAAGTGGCCCTTTGTGCCTGAAAAGTGGCAGTACAAACAAGCCGTGGGCCCAGAGGACAAAACAAACCTGCAGGATGTGATTGGCGCCGGGCTGCAGCAGTTACTGGTAGGGAGAGCCACACCACCTGTTCCTCTGACATTTCCAAGTGAGGCATTGCAACTCTAAGTGAGCTAATAGATTAAATTTCTTTGAAGCACAAGACAGCCCCCTACCCTTTTGGTCAGCTCTGCCAGATTGACAAATGTCAGGGAAATAGCTTTTGGGAAAGCATTTGCTTGCCCTTAAGATGTTGTGTTGGAGGCCAAATCTAGTAAAAGTGAAGAGGGGTGGTCAGTGGGTCTAGTGTGAAACCTGCCAGCCTGAAATACTGATGTATCCCTTCTGGGCCAGAGAAGTAGTTTTCATTTCACCATGCCTCACGACATTTATAGTTTGAAATGCTAATTTTGAAAAGTTAAGTAGTTTTAAAAAATGAATTCATCGCTGTGGCTCAAAGGAGTAGGGCGCAGGCCCCATATGCTGGAGATGACGGGCTCAAACCCAGCCCCCAGCCAAAAACTGCAAAAACTGCAAAAAAAAAAAACACCCGAAGTCATCATCATTATTTCATTAGTGTGACTTGCTGTGTAAGCTATTAAAGTCTGGCATGTCCCTTCCCAGGGCCCCACCCTGGGTCCTGGTCACTTCCTTTTCTCCTCATGATAAAGGCTGTTTAAGAAGCATCAAGTCAAAGTCACGGACATGCTGCTTCCTCTGCTCATTTGTTGGAAGTTTAGCCAACTGGTACCTCTGTCCCATACAGGAGAGAACCTCAAGAGTAGCACAGGAACTCGACCTAGAGCTCAGGACTCAGGCTTAGGGTCTAGAGAAGTTACGGAAAGCACCATATTTCTTTTTGGTCACATTGCTTTTCTCTACATTCTTTCAGATGGTCAAAGAAGAAAGTTTATTAACTCATATGCATTTTTTCTCACATAAAAAAAAGTATATGTCTAGAGATCAGGCATTAGAAGCAATGACAATATTCTAAAAATTTGACTTTATTGGTTTAGATAGGATTGTATTTGGGGGGCATAGCAAAATAAATATATAGACGTTGTCTTTGTCTATTGAAGCAAATCTAGGAGAGACCCTCTGACCTACAGACAGACAACAGCATCTTTAGAGAAACAGTAAAAGCTCTACCTCTCTCACCCTCCCCCAAATAAAACAAAACACATTAAGCAGACCAGGAATTGCAGGCAAATGAAAGTGAATACTTGGAAAGAATGCTGAGCCAGGGGGGTTAAATAAATGTAGTGGGTATTACTGGAGAAATAGAACAATATAACAGCTATCATTTGTATCTCACTGTAGTTTACAGAGAACTTGCAGTGCCTCATCTCATTTAATTCTCAAAATAGCCCCACAGTGATTCAGATCCTCCTCCACTTACAATGAGGTTGTGTCCCAATAAACCCATTTTCAGTTGAAAATCCTAAGTCAAAAATGAATTAATGTGCCTGACTTCCCAAACATCATAGCTTAGCCCAGCTTAACTGACATGTGCTCAGAACACTTACCTTAGTGTATAGGTGGGCAAACTCATCTACTACAAAGCCTATTACCTAATAAAGCGTTGACTGGTTCATGTAACTTATTAAACATTGTACTGAAAGTGAGAAACAGAACAGTTGTGTGGTACTAAAATGTGTATCTCTCTCACACCATCGTAAAGTCAACAGTGGTTAAGTCAAACCATCTTGACCTGGGGGCCATCTACATTACCACTGTCATCCCTGTGTTCTGAATGAAGAAATTAAGAACAGACCAATAAGTAGTGGAGCTGTGACTGTGACGTAAAACCTTCTCCTCCGTCTACTTAACTCTAGTTCTCTATGAAGAAGCTCTAGTGAAAAACTTGAAGGAGCAGATGGAAACCCTAAGACTTATTTGCCCTAACACAACCTGCTGAATGACCAGTAGAATTTTCTGCAGGGATGGAAGCATTCTACATCACCTATCCAATATGGTAGCCACTAGCTACATAAGGCTCTTGAGCACTTGAAATGTGGTTAGTGTGACTGAAGAATTAAATGCTTAGTTTTATTTATTTTTAAATTAATTTCTATGTAAGCATCTGTAGGTGGCTAGGGCTTGCATTTTATTGGACAGTGCAGCTCTAAAGGCCTTGTCATTAAAATGATACCTCCTGACAATGGCATCAAGATCATCTGGACAGTGGTAGGAAATCCAAATTCTTGGAGCCCAGTCAAAAACCCTAGGGTTGGGAGTCCAGCGATCAGCATTAGACAGGCCTTCCAGATGATTATTGGACCTGCCAAAGTTTGGGAATGACTGCTCCAAAAAGAATAAGGTGTCAAGGGTGGGGGGAAGGCAGAGACCTGACGGTGGTGTGAGGGGAGAGGAGAGAGGCAAAGAGTAAAGGAGAACCTGGTGTGAAGGTTGTAGGAAACCAGCCAGAAAAGAAATCTATTTTCATCTATTTTGGGAACTGTTGTATAGGATGGGAACAGCCCTGAAGAAGCCAATGGTCACTCCGCCCCCTTGTGTGGTTAGGAGAGAGGCATATAAGAACCTTACAACCCTTCTAAGGACGGTGAAAGGAACAGCCTCACACAGGCAGTGACTCCCACTTTGACCTTTGGGCTTAGCAAGTTTCTCTGACTTTTGAACACAGCCTGGAGCCTAAAATGCATCGTATCACTATAACCTGGGCTCTGCTTCTCTTGTCCCATCCTGTAGTCTCCAGACCCCTCTCCCTGCATTCAAAGTTAGTGGTGACATCAGCTAAAAAACCGAAGATGATGTTTTTAAAAACTCAAGTCTTGCTGCCTTTGGGGGTTAATGTGAGTTGGGAGACGAGCTGCTCATAGTTGTTAGACTGCTCTGAGAGTCTTCTCACATTCTTCCTGTCATCCCTCCCTATATAGTGCACAGATTTCACAACTGGGGAAATAGAGAAACAGATAATTTAAGAAGTTGGCGTCCAGATCACAAGGTCACTCACAGGCAGCTCTAAGAAGCAGTCCATTAGTCCTTCTTTAGTCTCCGATGTATTTATCTGGGAGCTTTTTGAACTCTGAGCATCATTTTCTTCAGCTTACCCGGCAAGCTATAAATTAAGTGACCACACCCCCTAAGGACTTTTAGGATGCTCCCCTATTGTGCCAGACCCCAAGTGCACAATTGCCAAACCACTCTGTTTTGTAAATACAGAGAACTAAAGCACCCTGTGAGCCAGGCTCTCCCCAACTCCCTCATTACTTTTGATGTCTTGGCTTGTTAAAAGTAGCTCCAGGAAATTCACGACTCATTTTGGTTCCATTATGCCATCAGTTTTAATATTAGACTTTACTGAAGCTGGGTAGTCACAGTCAGCAACCAATTAATTGTGAGATTTTGTTCATACCTCTGAAATAGTTAAAGGCTACTGAGTTTGTCTTTTCAGTTCCTGTGTTTTCTTACACTTTGTTTATAAATAGGAGCTTTCTAGGATTTTTTTTTACTTTGAAATGAATCCTTCCTGTAAAATGTTTCCCCTCCAGTTTTCAAAACTAGCATTCTGCTTAGAGCATGCACACTATGTCCTTAATTCAAGTAACAGATCAAAGTGAAGCACACAATGCTTAAGAAAAAATTAAGTCCATAGTTTTTCCCACAGTTGAGGAGTTAGTCAAATCAAGGGCCATTTATAACGTTACTCTTCTTAGGCTTAAGAAAAAATCTATGTGTTTTGTGCTTTGCTTTCTAGTCTCCCTGCGTCCCCGTGTCCCCCCTCCCCTCTCTTCTTTCTTCCTCCCCCACTCGCCAATCCCTTTTCCTTTGGTGTGTGGCCACAGACAGAAATTTATGACAGGGGCCAACCTCCTTTACACTCCACACAAAGCTTGCTGACTTGAGAGAGTTTGTCCGCTCTCTCCCAGAAAAAACACCTGCAGCACGCTCCCCGAGAAACCTGGAGAGAGATGGGAGATTAATGTGGCTGTAATAGCTGGGCAGTGTTTTTGGTATTATGCCCTCTCCCCAGGTAGATGGGTCTTTTCTGAGATGATACCAATTATTTATTGCTGAAACATCTGTTGATAACTGCAGCTGCCCTTGTAAAACAAAGCCTATCACGGGGTCACAGGCTATGGGGGCCTAAAACCCTACCTCATGCTAGTTTCAGTCTATTCAGTAACACCCTCAAGTCCATGGGTTACCATCATCTTTAATGTCTCATCATGCCATAGAAAATACTTTGTAAACACTGCATTACCCGGCCCTACAGGCTTTGAAGTATTATTTCATCTTCATCGGTAATTTATATTCCAGGGCCATTGTACTGTGGGAAAAAGAGGGGGGACCTTTTTTGTTTTCCATTTAATTGTATATCGCCTGACACTTTGACCTGTATTATTAGTATTAGTCAGAAAAAGGATTTTCTCCCTCTCTTATTTGAAAATAAAATTTCAAGGGAAAGTAAGCGCTCCTTCAGCTCTTTTCACTCAAAACAATATTTACACTCTGAGAGGGGAAGATGAAAAGCATGAGCAACTTTTTTCAAGTGTCGGAGAAGGGCATTTCAGTTTTTGAAAGAGAACAGTAAGGCCCTTATAAATATCATTCAGCAAAACCTTTGATGGATTTTTCAGAAAGTATTGAAGGCATTTAGCGTTGGCCGTCTGTTTAGCTGGGCTTCGGGCTATAGCAGTGGAGGGCTAACCAGGGAAACCCTCCAGCACTCACTCACTGGTTTCTGATATGCCAGGGAATGTCTCAATGTAGATGCCCCCTTTGGGAATTTTGTCAGTAACTTTCACGCTTCTCAATAACAACAAAAAATCTGCATTATGAGAAAGAAACTATGAAAATGAAATTTTTGAAAACTAAATTCCAGGGCCTGTTTAGGTTTGCCTGTGTATGCAAATAGGAGCAGCTTGGGCTGCACGGCAAAGAATTGTTTGACAGACCCTGAGTTTGAATACTCCCTGCCCGCGTTTGGGGCTGCCAGCTCGGGTGGGACCAGGTCTCCCTGGCCCTGCTTCTGTTCAGGGAAAGTGCCTGCTATAGGTCCACCCTGAATTTTTTGTCGTGCCTCCTCAGGACAATACAGGGTTAATTTTTATAGGTTGACCCTAAAGTGCAGTATGAAGAAGTGAAGCACTTTCAGAATGAGGATTTTTTTTTTTTTATTTACCATCTTAACCATTATTTATTTATTTATTTACTTATTGCAGTTTTTGGCCGGGGCTGGGTTTGAACCCGCCACCTCTAGCATATGGGGCCGGCGCCCCTACTCCTTTGAGCCACAGGCGCCGCCCCCAGAATGAGGATATTTTCTCCCATTTCCTTTCCAGCTCTACAGCACAAAAATAGGTAATCTGACAGTCTTTATACCACACATATTTTTGGAAAATATCTTGCTACCTTAGAGTGATTTAAAGAGACACCACCACCACCCCCAAAGAAACCTAAGTAAATAAATACTTAGTTGTTTTCTTAAGCTATCTTAGGTGGAAAACCTTTGTCGGTGAATAAAGTTTCATAAATTGAGCTTCCAGAATATTTTTAAAAGATGTCTTTTCGAAGAATTTGGTGTCTTTAACTTGTTGATATTTCAGTTTTTGAATGAGGAAATTCTGCTGTACCTAATTTGGGAACTGAGGGGGTAGAAGAGAGCCCTTTGCAAAAGAAACCAAAGTGAATTGAGTAGGAAATGAAATGTCAAGTTGAAGAAAGTTTTGTGGCATGAGGACTAGGTAGGACATAACCAATAGGAACAGTAATATTCTTGCCCTCAATAAGCTCTAGGCTAAAATATGTCCTTACAACTAATTTTTTTAAATCCCATTTATTCCAGGTGCCAGTTTTCTTGCTGATGACAAAGAATTCAAAAGCGGATGTCATTTAGTTTGTGATTTTTTTTCAGCAATTGGTTTTCTCAAGTGGGTTTTTCATCTGTAAGTGTTTTAGAGTTTTAATAGCTAAATTTTTTTCATCAGGATTCATAAAAACAAAATGAATATAAACTGTATATTCATCCATTTGGCAAAACTTCATTGAGTGTGAACATGGGGCAGATATTTGCTAGAGAGCACTGGGAGAAATGCAAAAGAAACAGAAGACCCAGTTGACATCCCAGAAAAACATCTGCAAGGAGGAGCTTGACTAGCAACCCCTGTACCTGGGAAGGGCTCTTCCCATTGGCTGACCACCTATTGCCACATTATTATGAGGCAGGTGCTCAACGCATACTCTTTGAATTATCACAACAACCCTTAAAACAAAGTGTTATTATTCCCTTAATTAAGAAAATTAATGCTCAGAGAAGTTAAATAACTTGCTCACGATTTGAATTTCTGATCTCTCTACGGGCCCCATCTCTGCTCCATGCACAGAGGGCCTTGTGCGGACTACAAATCGAGTCCCATCTGCCTAGGACTACAAAAGCCCATAACGAGGCCCAAGGCCCTCCAGGTGCCATCCTCCCCTCAGCTGCCCTCGACCCTTTCCCTCTGTGGTCACAGACACCGCCCCCATCTCTCCATGATTCCTCCACGTACTTGGCTGGTCTCCATTCCTAAGCTCTTCTTTTTTTTTTTTTTTTTTTGAGACGGAGCCTCAAGCTATCCCCCTGGGTAGAGTGCCATGGCATCACAGCTCATAGCAACCTCCAACTCCTGGGCTCAAGCGAGTCTCCTGCCTCTGCCTCCCAAGTAGCTG
>CAUYQV010152338.1:0-11577 GCA_963574575.1 Galagoides demidoff
TGCAAGAGCTGAACTATTCCTCAATGCTTCTAACTCTCAGTGCAACACACCATATATACCAGCAGATAGTGCTGTGGCTCAACTTTTTGCTCACCTTTAGCAGGGCAGGCGAAATGTTAAGTACAACTTTCATTCCTTTCCAAGAGTCTTTAAGTCGTTTCCCTCCCTCGTTTCTTTTTATTCCTATCAATTCTTTGAGCTCATTCCCACCAGAGAATTCTCTGATGTTCAAGTAAATAGAGTAGATGATTAAACAGGCTGCTGATGGTGCAAATATGTCCACTGACCCCAGACAAAAGGTGATGGGCTGTAAGTATATTTAAAAAATTCCCCTGGCCTGCTGAGCCAGCAATCTTGTTTTAATCTTACCAGGATTCTTCAAGCTTGTGCCTAACTCCTGAGGGTGATATTACATACTATACCCTTTATTTTTAATTTTTTTTCCACCCACATTTTAACCCAAACTTAGACTAGCCATTGGGTAAATTAGGAAATTCTGATGAATTGTATCTCCTGATACAATAAAAAAAGTAGTTGTCCACATATGGGAAAATCTTATTGAATGGTAATAAATACCAAAGTTAGCACGGATTTACATTTTCAAAGTTTTCTGTATTATTTTATTATAGTGATCAATTTTCTTTCTTTTCTTTTCTTTTTTCTTTCTTTTTTTCTTGGAAACGGGGTTTCATTTTGTCATCCTTGGTAGAGTGCTTTGGTATCATAGTTCACAGCAACCTCAAACTCTTGGGCTCAAGAGATTCTCTTGCCTCAGCCTCCAGAGTAGCTGGAATTGTAGGCACCCACAACGATGATGGGCTATTTTTATTTTTTTTTATTTTTTATTTTTTTGAGATGGAGCCTCAAGCTATCCCCCTGGGTAGAGTGCCATGGCATCACAGCTCATAGCTACCTCCAACTCCTGGGCTCAAGTGAGTCTCCTGCCTCCGCCTCCCAAGCAGCTGGGACCACAGGCGCCCGCCACAATGCCCGGCCATTTTTTGGTTGCAGCCATCATTGTTGTTTGGCGGGCCGGGCTGGGGATTCAAACCCGCCACCCTAGGTGTACGTGGCTGGCGCCCTAGCCACTTGAGCCACAGGCGCCGAGCCATTGAATGTATTTTGAAAACAGAACCAGAAGATGGGACTTGCTAATGGGTCGCATGGAAGTCAGGAGTAAATAAGAATCAAGGATGAATTCTAGGTTATTAGTCCGAAAAGGTGTGAATGGTGATACAGTTATATGATGTGGATGACTAAAGGAGAAGCCTAGAACAGGACTCCCAAGAGCAGATGCTCTATAAATGCAAACCGGTAACTGAAAAACAGAAACAAGTACAAATTAGTACCACTGCAAGCTGTTTATATAAGTGCTAACAAGTACCTAGTCTCCAATTCCATATCTGTGGCACTTTAGAAAGCACCAATAATAAAGCAATAACTAGGAGAAAAGAACATCCCAAGATAAGTCATCTTTAGAAAGGATAATTGAAAATCATTTCAGACAATGTGAGGGCTTTAGCTTCCAATTTCACAAATTCTAAGAGCCCCTATGTTAATTAAAATTGTTAAAAAATTATTTGCTAAATGACAATGCTTTTAATTTATTTATCTTTAACTTATTCAGCACAAGACATTACTGTTTAGCACTAGCAATACTTGCCCACTTTTAGATACTCCTGATTTCAGGAAGTTAGAAACAACAAACCAAATCATCTTTATTAATTGTCTCAATGGTAATCAGCTGAGAACTTTCAAGTTGACCTTCGTGTATCAATCAGATAAGGTAAAAATCAGTTGCCATGACATCTTAATAACATAAACATCTCTTCCATCAAACTACGCCTTTGAAATTCATCTCAAAGTCTAATAGTGAAGTACTAGCTCCTTAATTGGTAAGGTTTGATTAATATGTCCTTCCCTACATCCACACGGCCCATTTGAGGTAGGTTAAATTCTGTTTCATTTTTCAAGTTACAACAGTTTGGGGATTTCTGCTTCCCTTTCATCTCTGATATAAAGTATTACACCTCGCCAACCTCACCAACGTGAACTAATTTATTTTTGGTGATATTCTAGCCGCTTATATTCAAGACTCTAGATGTTTAAAAAAGCATTATTTCTTGGAGCAGAAGAAATAATGACTAGACACTGGAGCAGAAGCATTCTTCCAGTTGTATGGAATTTTAGAGGAAGAAAAATAAGATGGGCTTTCTTCTTCTGTTCATTAACTAATATTTGAAATGTTTGCCATTACATTGTTCAGTAAACCCTAAGGATAGTTTCTAATTGGCAAGAGGCACAATAATTTGTAGAGATTTACTGCTGAGTTTCATGTTATCATAAATGAAGGAAATTTTACTCTCCAGTCCAAATATCAGATGCAATTACACAGAGAGGGCAAATGAAAATCACACACTCAACCTATACGCCTTTTTTTTTTTTCTCCCTGGAACAAAAACTAGGTTAATGGCTGATTCAAGAAACTACCTCTACTGGAAGGGAGTGGGAAGTCCTTAGGAAACAGGAAAAGGCATATTTGTTTTCAGAAATTTAATAAGATCTGCCACTTTTATGCTATATCTGTTTCCAAAAGTCTCCCATCCCATGCAGTGTCGTGTGTTTACTTTCATTTTATTTCAAGTGAAGATTGTGTATCCTGGTGGCGCCCATAGTTCAGTGAGTAGGGCGCTGGCCACATACACCCAGGCTGGCAGGTTTGAACCTGCCCCTGGCCTGCTAAACAACATTGACAACTGCAACAAAAAATAGCTGGGCGTTGTGGCAGGTGCCTGTAATCCCAGGTACTTGGGAGACTGAGGCAAGAGAATTGCTTAAGCCCAAGAGTTGGAGGTTGCTGTGAGCTATGATGCCAGAGCACTCTACCCAGGGTGACTTAGTGAGACTCTGTCTCCAAAAAAAAAAAAAAAAATCTGTATCCTTTTTCCATACTATGGGCTAACGTATGTTATTCTCTCCATAGACTGTGGAGAAATTTTGTAAGTAAGAATCCCTACCATTGCGTTTCATTCCTTCCCTCCCTATCAAACCAGCTTTGCTGGTTTCTTCTGCTGTGATTGTCTCACCCTTCCCATATAATCCTATTTAATCTGGTTTTTTCAAAATGTTTTGAACTCTTCTTAAGTATTCCTCAGCTCTCATAAAACCCTGACATTTTTGGCCAAAGCTGCCAGTAAATATTGCGCACTATAAGAGCCATTGTTTTTAACATCAAACTGTGCACTCGGGAAAAGGGGCTGTGAGTGCCTGGAGCATAGGATATATTTTCATGCAATGGTCTCACAACAACTCTGATTCTGCCCCACAAACTTTAGAAGACAGATTTCCTATTTGCTCTGTTTTAGTGGGCAATTCCAATCAGCCTCTATACTGTAGGCTTTTCCAACCTAAAGTCTGGAAAAGACTTTGTCTCTGAAAGCTCCAGGGCACCCAGGTCAAATTCTCCCAATGTCACCCTGATCATAGTCAGTGTTGATCCCATGGGAGAACTGGGGCCAGTCAAGGCAGAGCACCAAGCCGCTAGGGAAGAGTGAAATAGAGTCCCCTTGGGGAAAGAACTCCTCATCTTTTTGAGCAACTTTCTAAAGTTCATCTCACAAAACTTAAGTGTGGAAGGGCATCCACTATAGGAAACGATCAAACTTTTTTGTATTACATCAATAACAAATCTTCTCCACAGAAATGAATCCTCTATATTCAAACTAAAAGTAACACAGGAAATAAGGGTTTAATAATGATTTCACTGTCTTCTCATAGGTCCTAAAACTAAGAGACCTAGTATAGCTCCTGTCAAGGTTTTAAGGAGCCATTTTATGACAGATGGTCTTAATTTTATGTACGTGTTTTATATTTTAATTTTGTTGTAGTTTTTTATTTGCTTATTATTATACCATGTATTTTATATTATTGCTCTATGGACCCCAGAGTGGTGTTTTTACTTTCTCCTGTCACCTGGAAATGATACATTCAAGTTTAATTAACTTACTACTCTATACCTAAGCTTAAAAATGATTCAGTGTCTTTTAAATCCTGTCCATAAGATTGGAAGTCTAAGAATGGTTTAGTACAGTTCAGATACTACCTAGGTAAGATTAAATGATAATTCCTTCAGAACAGGGAAGCTACCTTTTCTTTCTCAGCCCAATCAATGCCCAGCTTAGTACTGGCATGTTTTATATACCGGGAAAAAAAAGGTATTATAGTGAATTAAGTGACAACTGGTTGCATGACTTCCAATTTTGCTCCCCAATATGCTTAAAATAGTAAATTTATTATATTCTTTGCTTTAATTTTATATTTCATACAAGTATATTTTTCTAATTTTAGCATTCTCTGCTTATACAATGAAATTTGTAATAATTTTTGGACAACTCTGTGACCTTCCTTCAAATTGTACCATCAACTTTTTTTTACATATATAATTTAGTTGTTGTTTTTTTTTTAAGAAAGTCATTTTTTTTAAACATCGATTGCATTTATTTGGTAAAGACCCTCTTACAATAGTGCCTTGCCCCCAAAAGGTGTGGCACACATTAAGACTCCACCTTTATTTAAATTTTAATTTAAACTATCTCTTAGCTGGTTGGAGTATATCATCCTAAGTTAAATGTATAAGTCTTATACATGGATACCATACTTTCTGTCACATCAAATATCTGAAATATCTAATTTTTTGCATTCAGAAATGAAATCTTTTAGGTGAGTATATTGATAGAAATGTAGTATTCCTGGAGGAACTAATATATACATGTCAGTCATGCATGCACGATTATATAAACACATATACAAGTTTATAAACACATATTATATAACATATATTAACATTATATAAACACACACACACACACACACACATATATATATCTTTCACCAAATCCAAAAGCCACTGATTTTTAAATACACCTTCATTTTATATTCCTCTAGTTGAGGTAATACACTGTCACTGAAACTATCATTTGTAAGACAAACCCAAATTAAAGATAGAAAAAAAATGTATCTGAGAATCAAAATACAGTATATGTATATATAGCAACATATATATTCTCTGCATAGAGCAAACTATTTTATATTATACTCTATAATCTCTAGTTTCTTCTGGAATACGGAATACTCATTGACTATTCTGAGGAAATCAGGATAATACATTATTAAGAAAGTGAAAAATGATGAGTAAGAATAGAAAAATAGTAGACTTAACATTAAGTATAGAGAATCCTTTGTAAATATCTGTATAATAAGCAAAACACTAGTAATACAAGAAAAAAGGAGAAGCTGAGTATATAATATTGTCCAAGAGAAAGAGCATTAACATACATTTAAAATATGATATATGCAAAATTGAATTGAAATAAATATATTTTAAAAATTAATTCAAAGATAAATATGGTCAAAAACATGAAAGAAATTGAGAACATTGCCACGAAATGTTCTCTTCGCCTTTCTCCCATCACGTTCCAATAGCAGAGGTCCTAGATAAACTTTCAAAAGCATTTTTTTGCCCCAAATTTTCCACAAAGAAATTGGCATCTAAATTAAAATAATATTCAATTACATTATTATAGTGCTTAAAGAATAACGTGAATTGTGGTCCCCGTGTCCCCGCTTTCATGGGAAACAGCTACTCCAGTTCACAAGGATACATAAAATGAACCACAGTCAGTTGGTGTCAAGGTAAACCTTTCTTCAAGGGTTTTGCAGAGGAATTAGAGATAAAAGTCAGTTATTTTCTAATGGTGGAGAAGCACATCTAATGAGCAGATGGCGGCCCTGTTTTCAAGTAGGATGTGTGTATGTACTAAGACAACATATTTGTTCTATGCCTCTATATCTATTTATCTATCTTAATGTGAATAGTGAATAATGGTGAATATGCTGAACAAAAATTCTAAATAAAATATTAAGTAATCAAATCTAGCTGTATATTTAAAATAAATTTATATCCTTTATATTTATCCCAGGGATAGGTTACATATTAGAGATTATTAATTAATATTAAAAATAGGTCAAATGAGAAAATAATCTCAAATAATTTCAGTACATTTAATAAAATGTCCTTTAGTACATTTAAAAAGATATTAGATCAAATTTAAAATCCACTCCTGGAGGAAAATCTCTTACAACATGAATAGAAAGACTTGATATGATAAAATGAATCAGAATGCTTCCAGCCAGCCTCATACTTAAATGCCACATTCATGTACACTAATGCCAGAAGGTGGCATTAATACTAAAAATTATAATCATGTTGCTATAGTTTGGATGTTGTGTCTTCAAAATCTCATGATGAAATTTGGCCCCAATGTTGGTGTTGGAGCCTACGGAAGCATTTGGGATATGGGGGCAGATCCCTCAAGAATGGCTTGGCACCATCCTTGCAGTAAAAAAGGGAGTTCTCACTCTTGAAGCGCTGGCTGTTATAAAGAGCCAGGCACCCTTCCCCCATCTGTCTTGCTTTCTTTCACTATATGATCACTGCACACATCTGCGCCCCTTCCCCTTCTGGCATGAGAGGAGCCTGCAACCCTCTCCAGAACCAGATGCTGGCATCCTCTTCTTGTACCCCTGCAGAACCATGACGCAGATAAATCTCTTTCCTTTATAAATTACCTAACTTCAGGTATTCTTTATAACAAAACAAATAGACTAAGAAACACATTCGCTATAAGTAATACACACAATTAATATGAATCAGACAACCAATGCAATGAAATAAGAGAAATATAAGAAACAAAAATTATTAAAGTAGAGAAAAAAAAATGTATCCACCTTTAAAAAAAAAATGAACTAGGAAGCTACAGAAATAGATTGTGAATACATTAAATTGGGGGAAAAGCCAAAAAAATTAATGTCTCCAAAATTAGAAAATTTAAATCAAAAATATTTCACATACAATAGTAAAAAGAAACATAAAAATATGTTTCCCCCCATAGATGGGGGAATTAACTTCACAGGAAATTAGACCAGCATTTGAAGAAAATCATAAGATTTTACTCAGAAGCACAGCAGCACAATGATCTTGTAAAGAACATACAGATGAGAGCGAAAGGCACATCTTTATAAAGGTAAATTCTCTCCGAAGTTAAGCTATAGATTTATTTCAATTTCAGTCAAAATATACATATTCTTTCAGTGAATTGATAAAAATTAGCCTAAAGTTCTCTAGGTGGGTAGAAAAATTATGAAAAAGAAACATAAGGGATGACTCAGCCCTCTGGATTCTAAAGTTTAGTCTAAATTAATTATGATTAAGAAAATATGATACCTTCAAAATAAAGAACACAACTATGGAAACATTTGGTTCAAAATGAAGATGGTTTTTCAACACAGGAAAGAGGAATAATTTAATAAATGGAATCGGGGCAACTAGTAAGTGATATAAAGTCAGATTCCTGCTTTCTCCTCAAACATAAATTAAAAATAAATCAAAGATTAAATGTAAAACTATACCAGTACTATAGGCATATAGAGATAAAAATGTATATAGTTGGTATAAAATATCATATGATTTTGTGTTACATAAGTACAAAAATAAAAATATGACATAAAAGGTAATAATCATAAAAGTATTTTATTTCTCTTAAATTTAGAACACGTATTAGATGCCTATTAAAAATGACAAGGCTAATGTATAAGAAGGAGAGATTATGTCCATCTGTAGTGCAATCTCATTTTGAAAAGCAAATTAATACATAAATGTTTTAGTAAGATGAACCTTACAATTACAAAGTCAAATGTTTAAAAAACAACTGTTTTCCAATTCTGGGTCTCCATCAGCCAACCTTACGTCAACCATTTAATTTATTTCTTGCATTATGATTTCACCCTGTTAGTAATTTAATAGTCAGCTTAGGTTATGTAGCTTGGTTAGTTTGGTTCAATGGTGCGTCCTCAACATTTTTACCACCTCAGGTGCCTGCCTTCCGCTGGCAGCAGCTCACCTGTCTGCAAATGGGAGAGACTGTGGAGAGAATTGGCAGAGGCTACTGCTAAGGTCCTTGCAGTCTGCTGTCTCACAGTCAGTGTCAGAGAGGCTCTGCTGGGGGCCCCATTTAGCAATGTTACCTGGCAGGGTAACATGGGAGACCCGCAGCAGCTGTGCTCCTCTCCCCTTCGTGCACAAGCCCTGCCGGCAGTACAGCTGCCTCACCCAGGTAAGTCATGAAATCCACAGTTAGCCCAGGGATAGGAGAAGCTCCCAGCATACCACTCTTGGACTGGGTAAATGGGGGTCTTGGTGGCTTCTCGTAGCTCAATGAACCAGGTGGCTATCTCTCTTGTTTTACAAATGTGGAATGGTAGTTAAGGCATATCTACCCAGCTGCCACTTTCAAATGGCAGCCAGAAGACTGCTCATTCATCTCCTTGTTTTAGGTATCTTCACACTCCCAGAGGGCTTCTGGTATTTCCTTTATCTTGCCCCCTTTGGCACTGATCACAAGGGTAACAGAATAATACCATGCCGCTTTTCCCGCTCTCTTCTCCATCTAAACTAGATTACTCCCTGTATGCTCCACATGGCTCACACCCCTTTATATATGGGAAGAGGAGGGGAACAGGAGCCTCACACTTCTTTTCCTCAGCAGGTGTACTTAGTCCCTGGAGGTCTCTGTGAAAACCCATTCCTGAGGCTGCCTGTCACAATGACCCAAAGACCAGAGTAAATGTTGTTCAGTTGTACAAGTTATTATCATCCACCACTGTTGTTTCGCATTTCATCTTTCTACTTAGGTATTTGCACCTATGTCTATATGCAGTAGGTACCCCAACCTTATCGCAGGGCTTATGTTCCAAGATTCCCAGTCAATGCCTGAAACCACAGCTAGTACCAAACCCTACATATACTATGTTTTGTTCTATACACACATCTCTATGGTAAAGTTTAATTTATAAGTTAGGGACAGTAAGATATCAACAATGGCATAAAGAAAGGAGAGCTGTTAATTTGACAGCCTCATTACTCTCGGGCTTTGGGGTCATTACTTAGCAAAATAAGGGTTACTTGGATACAAGCACTGAGATACCACAATAGGACAATCGATCTGATGACTTCGCTACTAAGTGACTACGGGCAGGTGATGTCCATAGCTGTGCTCCAGATAAAGGGAATATATATCTCTATGGTTAAGATGGGAAGTTTTATATCCCATGCAGGACAGAGTGAGATGGTACAAGACTTCATCACACTACTCAGTATCATACACAATTTAAAACATGAATGGATTATTTCTGGAAATATCCACTTAATATTTTCATACTGTAGTTGACTTTTGGTAATTGGAACCATGGAAAAGAAAACTGAGGAAAGTGACACTGCAGATAAAAGGGACTACTGTCCACACTTTTATAAAATTGTTAATAGAGGTACAAATGTAGATATAGATATATGAATATATAAACATTAATTGAAACTAACCTGAATGTGATATATGTCTAAATATTAATAGAGGTTAAATGTATACACTTGCTCAGCATTTTTGTCTTTCATAGGTAAATTATAAAAACTTTTTCAAATGTAATTTTCTAAATTCACAGCTTTGTTTGAACAGTGTTGGGAAGACTATTCTATCATATCTCACTCATAAGTGTGACTTAGCTTTGAAAAATTCTTTCTGGAAGAATAATAGTCTAAATCAGACTTTGTACCATTTTTTTTTGTTTCATTTAGCAAAGTGGAAAAACCCACATGGTAAAATTTTCCTTTACTCCTCCAAATATCAAAGCCACTAAGCAGCTGTAATTCCTACAACATGTTGCAGTCAAAACTTTCCTTAGCATCACTTTGATAAATGTAGTATAAAATATGCATACACTACCGAATAAAACTAATATTTGTGTTTAGTAAATGCTTATCAATTCAGAATAGTACTAGGAACACATTTCCTAAAAATTAATTGTGTTTCTGTGGGATAGTATATAGCCATAATAAATAAATAAAACACTGCACATTGGCAACAACATGAATGGAAATGGAGAACATTGCATTAAGTGAAATAAGCCAAGCACGGAAAGACAAATCTCACGTCATCACTCACATGTAGTAGTTAGATATAAAAAATAATTGATTGCATGGAAACAGAAAGTAGAATGAGGAGTTGCCTGTGGCTCAAGGTAGTAGGGCACTGGCCCCATATGCCAAAAGTGGCAGGTTCAAACCCAACCCTGGCCAAAAAAAAAAGAAAGTAGAATGACGGTGACCAAAGGCTGGGAAGGCTAGCAGGGAGAGGGCAATAAAATAGAGAGTGCAAAAATATAGAATGAACAATATTGGATAGCACAACAGAATAACTATAAACAACAGTAACTAAAGGAATGGAATTAGAGTGTTCCTATCACAAAAAAAAAAAAAAAAAAATGGCAAATGCCTGAGGTGATGGATACCTCAGTTATCCTGATTTGATTATTCATGTTGATGCCATATCAGAACATCACATATAACCTATAAACATATATAGCTATGATGTATCCATAATAATTAAAAATTTAAAAAATAAAATTGCGTTTGATCACAACAGTCTACTGGTTGAAATCTGAAGTTCCTAAGGAAGAGGAAGACAATTATGATGGACTCACCATACCAACCACAAATCTAAAACGTAGCTATCATAGGCAGTTACACCAACAGGGTGGAAGCAGTAAGATAAGCTAATCGTAACCAAGAAATCTTGAGACCTCAGAGTCCTGATTTCCTGCCTATACCTTTCCCGTCATGTTTCAAGAATCATCACATTTTCTCACTGAATAACTTGACGTTTTGCAGGAAATATACTAAGATTGCATCTCAGAATAACCAATGATTTTTAAGAACTGACCCATTCCTTTACACTTTCAGACTTTTACCCTTCAGCTTCCCAAGGGACATTGCTTATGAGAAATAGGGGGAAGCAAGAAATAATCGTGTACTCTGACTTTCAGATACTGCAGATTCACAAGTGCTGCCGAGAATTCTAGTCAAAGGCAGCTGATATAAAGAACAGAGTATGGCAGCATGAACATGACTTAGGACCAAGTGCTCCCACACTGTCAGACTCCAGTTTGCTTAAAAAGCATAAGTCATCCTCCCTCCAGCACCTCAGCCCACTCTGCCCCGACCCTGTTGCCAAGGTGTAAGCAGAAAATTTAATGTAACTTGGTTACATAGTTATTCTTTTCCTGCTGTGAAAAATTACCTACTTTGATCTAATTTCTTACATCCTGGGAATGTAAGAAATTAGATCAAAGTAGGTGATCTTCAGTTAAATTCCACTTGTCAGATAATGAGGCAAATCTTGTGTATGTGTATATTAATCCTAATTATTCCTATGTCCATATACCATTCTATCAAGGCTTCTTAAAATGCTGTAGAACCTCTGTAAGTTGACCACCTAGGGACTGTCTAACCAAGATATAGAAGTGGTCAACATAAGGAACTAGGCCTACAGTACTCATAGGTACATGTGATGTATGCCCAGTCTAGGAAAATTAGGTCAACTTCAGGAGGTGGTCATTGTAGGGAGATGGTCAACTATGGAGGTTCCACTGTGTAAGGTTGATTCCATGTGATCCCCATAAGATTTATGA
>CAUYQV010152341.1:0-15038 GCA_963574575.1 Galagoides demidoff
AGATTACAGGTGCTCAGAGACAGGACCCTGCCCAGTCTACCTGTTGTTCTCTATCGCATCCCCCTGCACTCACCGCCATGTGTAATTCAATATTTCATGATGTAATATCACCCCACCACCGCCTCCTGAGCAGCTGGGACTACAGCCACCTGCCACAATGCTCGGCTATTTTTTAAGAGACAAGGTCTCACTTTAGCTCAGGCTGATCTCAAACTCATGAGCTCAAGCGATCTACCCGCCTCAACCTCCCAGAGTGCTGGGATTACAGGTATGAGCCACCACGCCCAGTCCCATTTTCTTCTTCTTTACTTACAAATAATTGAATCAATTGAGCCAACATATATATTGAGCTTGAAGGACTAAATCTTCTGCCATGAGAAAACCATGTTGGTTACTTTTATAGTAATCATTACGACTATTTGCAGGTTAAGACACAGAGCCCCCGGAAGGAGTGGTTCCTGGTTACAAAACCACATTTCTGAGGCCTGGGAAAAGACAGAAATCACGAACTTCTAACTCTAAACTGATCTCTCTAAAAAGGAAAAAAACAAATTCCACAATAGGTCTCTTTTAATTTCAAGTAAAAAGTACCTAAGTTAGAGCATTTCTGAAAATAGTTCTAAGCCTCTGTAAAATGACACACCCCACACATGCTAGACATTTCCAAGGCTAAATATAGCACCCTGAGAGGACACAGAGCTGATGCACAGGCATCCAGGGACAATCATGGTCCGTGGGCAGCGAGGGGGACACGGCTCCAATGCCTTCCTGACCCCTGTTACCATCTGAGCTGTTAGCCAGAAGCACTGCCAAGTTCCCCAAAAGCACAGCTCCTGTCTGTAGTGTATCAAAGTGCTAGGGGCATGAGGACAAGTACACAGCTCTGCAAGGCTCAGGAGAAACTGCTCCTCCCTCCTGGCTCCCCAAGGGCAACATTTTCCAATTCTTAGAGAATTCTTCTCGTATTCACCTCTGCATCCCCGCATATCACAGTCATATCACCACTTCCTGAATTTTTAGCCTAGGCATTAGCTGTCAACGGTTAGAAGTGGGGGATCCACCTCTCTTTTGTGACCACCTCCACGCACCCCTCATGCCCCAGTTACACCATAATTTTGGTTAGATCACAAGTCAATATTTACGTTATTATAACTACATAAACATTAGCTGAGAGTTCAGCTTTTTAGTAAAACTACGAAACATTTTCTATCCAATATAACTTTCTATTTTCCCTGGAATTAACAACTATCCTAGAATTTCTGGTTTATTTACCCTCTATGTAAATAGATTATTTGTGTCAATAATCTATCCACAAATTCTCCTGGGTGCACGGATCTTCATTCATTATGTGCAAACATACTGCACGGTCCAGCACATTCTCTTCTCCTGGAAGATGTTCCACAGCCTGTGCTCTGATCTGGACTCGGGGTGAGGGGAGTTCTCAGTGACATCTCAGGACCTCCTTTCACCATCATCTGGAGACCCCTTCTAAGGGAGATTAAGGATCTCTTCTTAAACAAGTAACAAAATGCACAAACTCTGGAGGAAAAGGACAGATACAGAGGACTATGTGAAAATTAAGAATGCTGGTTCTCCAAAAAACCTATAATGAAAATAAAAGCCTAAAAAGCCTGGTTTTTAAAAATATATATGTATAAGCTTGGTGCCTATAGCTCAGTGGCTAGGGCACTAGCCACATACACTGGAGCTAGAGGGTTCAAACCCAGCCTGAGCCTGCCAAACAACAATGACAACTACAACCAAAAAAAAAAAAAATAGCCAGGAGTTGTGGTGGGCACCTGTAGTCCCAGCCACTTGGGAGACTGAGGCAAGAGAATCATTTAAGCCCAACAGTTTGAGGTTGCTGTGAGCTGTGACACTACGGCACTCTACTGAGGGCGACATAGTGAGACTCTGTCTCAAATAATAAAAAAAAAAAAGAAGCAAACAACATATTGATTAGGGATACATATAAGTTGGAAATATTCCATTTTCCACTAACAGGTGGTAGGTATGTGGTGTTTGATCTATTACTTATACTTTATATTATATATCCTCATGCACAAGGAAGAGCCCATATTAAAAACCAACCATACACCTTTCTAATTCACCATCTGCAGTGGAATGGCCACCAAGATGGAGATTTTGAGAAGACCATCACCCACTTTCAAGGTTGAAGCTTCAGATACAATAGAAAAACATACAGGCCAAGATCCAGGGTAAGAAAGGAATTCCTTCTTATCAGCAAGGACTCATTTTTGCTGGCAACCAGCTGGAGGATGGGTATACTTTGACTACAACATTCAAAAGGAGTCCACTCTTCATCTGGTATTTAGACTTCATGGTGGTGCTAAGAGAAGGAAAAAGTCTTCCCAAGAAGAATAAGCATAAAAGAAAGAAGGTTAAGTTGGCTGTCCTGAAATGCTATAAGGCAGATGAGAATGGCAAGACTGGTCACCTTCATGAGAGTGTCCTTCAGAGGAGTGTGATGCCGGAGTTTTTACAGTCAGCCACTTTGATAGACATCATTGTGGCAAATGTCGTCTAACATACGGCTTCAACAAACCAGAAGACAAGTAACTGTACGCGAGTTAATAAAAGACATGAACAAACAAACCAGAAAAAAACCCCAACCATACAACACAGTACCTTTTCATAAGGAGATCTTATAAAGGGACTATGTATTTTGACTTTTTTTCCTTTTTAAGTAAAAAGCAGGAAGCAGAAAAATAATAATAAAATTTGGTGGAACGAAAGACCCACCAAATGCTGGAGAATATGAATGGCTCAAAATCCTACAGCTGTATTAGCTGTGATGGATTGGGGAAGTTCGCCTGGTTTGGTACGGAATAACTTATATGAAGGTTGCCAACGCGTAGTTCTAACAGCTGGGCTGGTGCAGCCAACAAACTCTGGCCGGTCCTTATGGCACGCAGTGCTGGTGTGAGAAAGAGTTAAGAACAACACTCTAGTACTTATTCTTGTCTTCTACACAATTTCCATTTCTAGAACAATGTAAAAAGACTCACATCTATCAATTCTATTTGATGTGTAAAACTTGACATCTACTATTTGATAACCTACATCAAGTTTATAATTGATTGATGGTACTACTTGATATTTATATCCATGTATTCAACAAACAGAGAGGGTGCCAAAAAATATATACACATATTAAGAAAAGAAAAATCTGGCTCAGCGCCTGTGGCTCAAGTGGCTAAGGCGCCAGCCACATACACCTAAGGTAGCGGGTTCGCATCTAACCTGGGCCCACCAAAAAATAGCCAGGCGTTGTGGCGGGCGCCTGTGGTCTCAGCTAGTTGGGAGGTGGAGGCAGGAAACTCACTTGAGCCCAGGAGTTGAAGGTTGCTGTTAGCTGTGATGCCACAGCACTCTACCCAGGAGAATAGCTTAAGGCTCTGTCTCAAAACAAAAAAAAAAGAAAAAGAAAAGAAAAGAAAAATCTGTATTAAAATTGTAATGCTCCATAGATACTGATGACAAAAGATAAATACAAGCCACAGTTGAGCACCTCTTATGATTGCAAAAGTCAAACATGGTTTGAGTATTATAATTTTAATTCAGTTTTTTCCTTTCTTAAAATGTGTACACTTTTTTTTCTTTTGAGGCAGAATCTTACTTGTTGCTCTGGATAGAGTGCCGTGCTGTCACAACTCACAGCAACCTCAAACTCTCAGGCTCAAGGGATCCTCTTGCCTCAGACTCCCAAGTAGCAGGGTCTACAGGTGCCCACCACAATGCCGAGCTAGTTTTTCCATTTTTAGTAGAGATGGGGTCTTGCTTTGCTCAGTCTGGTCTCAAACTCCTAAGCTTGCTCAGCCTGCCTCAGCCTCCCAGAGTGCTAGGATTCCAGGCATGAACCCCCACATCTGGCCTGTGTATACATTTTTTGGCATGCCCTGTATTTATCAAGGGTTCCCTGTTGGCAAGAAGCATTCTACCACTAAAGGCACAATAGAAAGGGATACGGACCTACGACCTTCCTCCTGGAGCTCATAGTCTGGTTCACTGTAAACCAGTAAAGCCACAAAGAGCCTCATCATGACCCTATAAAGGAAAAGTGGAGGGCAGTACAGGAGGATCAGTTCACCTGGCTTCAGAGCAGGGGGAGGGTCAAGTATGACATTTGCAGCAAGTGGAGCTCAGACTGAGACTGAAGACAGAGAAGAATTAGCCAGATAGCTGGGGAGTCAGAGTCCCCAGAGTGCCCGGGCAGAGGGCAGAGCTAGTGAAGGTCCTGGGAGAGAGCAGTACCAACACACTGGGTGAAGGAGAAGCAGGCTGAGAGGTGGCACAGGGGCTGCTCAGGCAAGCCCAAATAGCAAGTCACCTACACTCAGGGCTGCCCTTTTTTTTTTTTTTTCTTTGAGACAGTCCCATTATGTTGCCCTCAGTAAGTGTCCTGACATCACAGTTCGCAGCAATTCTCTTGCCTCAGTCTCCCAAGTAGCTGGGATTACAGGTACCCACCACAACACCCAGCTATTTTTTTTTTTTTGTTATTGTTGTCATTATTGTTTAGCAGACCCAGGCCAGGTTCAAACCCACCATCCCTGGTGTATGTGGCCAGCTCCCTAACCACTTAGCTACAGCCGCTGAGTCTCAGGGTTGCTTTTTTTTTTTTTTGAGACAGAGTCTCACTATGTTGCCCTTGGTAGAGTGCCGTGGCATCACAGCTCACAGCAACCTCAAACTCTTGGGCTTTAGCAACTCTCTTGCCTCTGCCTCTCAGGTAGCTGGGACTATAGGCACCCACAACGCCCGGTTATTTTTTTGTTGCAGTTGTCATTGTTGTTTAGCAGGCCTGGGCCAGGTTCAAATCGGGCTCCTTTGGTGTATGTGGCTGGCCCTGTAACCACTATGCGACAGGTGCCAAGTCTCAGGATTGCTTTTTAATGCAATTGATAGCACTTTTAAAAAGAGGGTGAAGGAATCTATGCTGGAAATATTATCAGATTTATTACTTTCATTTTAAAGAAATTCGTCCTTTATCCAGCGCCACCAGAATGTGGAGTCAAGATCATAAGATCTCTACCCTTTCACTACTAGAAAATGAATTCTTTATAAGCTATCAGCCTCTCGATCATTTTCAGCTCTTTCTAAGGAGTTCCAACTGGGCAGAAGTGTCCAGCGTCCTCTACCCCACCACCCATACAATTCGTACCTCATATAATTTCCTGGAGTGACACAGTCCAGGCCTTGATTATCTAATTACAAATACATTGCCCTTGTTATTTTCTCATTAAATGCAACTCCTGGAAACCTCAAAGATTTATCAACAGCTTATTAGCCCTTAAAAATGTATCAGTTACTTTATCTGTTTAATTCTCAAGATTTGTGCTCCTGAAATCAAACTATTTTATTTGTTTTTTCTTCGATATAGAGCCAGCAAACAAGACCAAAGCATCTAAGACCCTCAAGCCAACATCTAGTCGTCTAGAGAATGTAACAGGCTTCCCTGTCCAGTCAAAGATTTTCATTGTTAGAGGAGATGAAATGTACGAACAAAGGCAGCCACCTGAGCAGGATTCCAGCCAAGATTGAACGGACTAGTCAAGAAATGAAACACCCATACTGGGCTTTACCCCTTTCCGACCTACTGACAGTCATCCTGAGCAAGCCTTATGACTCCCCCACCCCCAATCCCCACACTGTCAATTTCCCCTCCCCAAGTCAGCGGGACACTGTGCCAAAGGCAGTAAACCACTCTGTACGCAGCCTGAGTACCCACTCGGCACAGGAACGCCAAAAGTGAAGTTCCCTTGATTCCCTAGGATTTAATGTGGTCCAAAAAGCCCTGTTCCCAAATCCTACAAAATGCCTTTCCATTGGATAATACTTAACCCAAGTTGCTATTTAAATATTTACTCTTTTAGTGACACTTATTACTGTTCTTTTTTTTCAGACAGAGCCTCAAGCTGTCTCCCTGTGTAGAGTACTGTGGCATCACAGCTCACAGCAACCTTCAACTCCTGGGCTCAAGCGAGTCTCCTGCCTCAGCCTCCCAAGCAGCTGGGACTACAGGCGCCCGCCACAACGCCCGGCCATTTTTTGGTTGCAGCCGTCATTGCTGTTTGGTGGGCCCAGGCTGGGGATTTGAACCCACCACCTTAGGTATATGTGGCTGGCACCTTAGCCGATTGAGCCACAGGCGCCGAGCCATTATTGCACTTTCTAATAGAGAAATGAAAGTTTCTTAGAGCCCTCACTTCAAGGCAAACCTGTCTTTACTCCTTTATCTTCAGAAGCCCCCTGTTATTCAGTTTCTTCCAATGGCACTTTGCTGTTCTTTTTTCAAACCTACTCGGTGCCAAGCACAATCAAGCTCTTGATATATACTATTCATTTTAACTCTAATGCTTATTTAAATCAGAACCCTTGTATCTTGCTGGTGGGAATGAAAAATGGTATAGCAGCTGTGAAATACAGCTTCTAGCCCTCTAGAGTAAGGTTTATGATTGCCCCTGTCTTAAGGCTAAGTTATAACAAGGCTCAGAGAAACTAGATAAAGTAGTCCAAGGCCTCTCAGTCCAGAGTGCTAACCAACAGACTTCTGACTCCAAAGTTTGTATTTTACACTCGTACCCACTATACCACACTTTTTCCCTTGCCCCTGTTTAGGCAATCAGCCCATCAGTACTACAAATCCAATAACAGGAACAGGGACTTATGGCAAACATTCTACAAAGTAGAAAACATCAATAGTTTATTCAAATTATTACCTTTTGCTGTCAGCCTCTTTGGAAAAAGAATTACAATATTATACAGAAATGCATATAAAACACTAAAGAATAAAACAAAATCCTTCAGAGGGCACATCTGGGTGGTGCTATTTGGTTTTTTTACCCACTCTTTTTTTTTCTTACTCTGTGCCCTAGGTAGAATGTAATGCCTTCATGGCTCACAGCAACCTCAAACTCCTGGGCTCAAGCCTCCTAAGTAGCTGGGACTATAGGCGCCTGCCACAATGCCTGGCTTGTTTTTCTGTTTTTTGTTTGTTTGTTTGTTTTTGACAGAGTCTCAAGCTGTCACCCTGGTAGAGTGTTGTGGCATCACAGCTCACAGCAACCTCCAATTCCTGGACTCAAGCGATTCTCCTGCCTCTGCCTCCCAAGTAGCTGGGAATACAGGCGCCCACCACAATGCCCAGCTATTTTTGGTTGCAGCCATCATTGTTGTTTGGCGGGCCCAGGCTGGATTGGAACCTGCCAGCTCAGGTATATGTGGTTGGCGCCTTAGCCACTTGAGCCACAGGCACCAAGCCTGTTTTTCTGTTTTTGATAGAGACGGGCACTCGATCTTGCTCAGGCTGGTCTCGACTTCTAACATCCAGCTGTCTTAGCCTCCCAGAGTGCCTGGATAATAGGCGTGAGCCACCGCACCTAGCCCAACTCACTTTTTTTAATCGACACATACATAATTATACATATTATCATCCCTTAAAGATTTAATTGACAAATATGTAATTATACATATTTAGGGGGTGCAACTGGATGTTTTGATAGAGATGTATAATGACCTAATCAAGGTCATGAGCATATCCCTCACTCATGCATTTATCATTCCTTTGTGGTGAGAACATTCAAAAGCCTCCCTTGTAGCTATTCTGTAATATACTTTACTGATAACTATAGTCACCTACTGTATAATAAAACACTAGAGGGCTCAGCGCCTGTGGCTCAAGCAGCTAAGGCACCAGCCACATACACCTGAGCTGGCAGGTTCAAATTCAGCCCGGGCCCGCCAAACAAAAATGTTGGTTGCAACCAAAAAATAGCCAGGCGGGCACCTGTAGTCCCAGCTATTTGGGAGACAGAGGCAGAAGAATCGCTTGAGTCTAGGAATTGGAGGTAGCTATGAGCTGTGATACCACAGCACTCTACCCAGGGTGATAGCTTGAGGCTCTGTCTCAAAAATAAATAAATAAATAAATAAATAAATAAATAAATAAATAAATAAATAAATAAATGAAACACCAGAACTTGGGCAGCGCCTGTGGCTCAGTGAGTAGGGCACCGGTCCCATATACCAAGGGTGGTGGGTTCAAACACCGCCCCGGACAAACTGCAACAAAAAAATAGCCGGGTGTTGTGGCAAGTGCCTGTAGTCCCAGCTACTGGGGAGGCTGAGGCACGAGAATCGCCTAAGCCCAAAAGCTGGAGTTTGCTGTGAGCTGTGACGCCACAGCACTCTACCAAGGACCACAAAGTAAGACTGTCTCTAAAAAAGAAAAAAAAAAAAAAACCAGAACTTATTCCCCTATCTAACTGTAATTTTGTACCTACTAACCAACCTTTCCCACCATCTTCTCCTCTTTTCCCTCCCTAATCTCTGGTAACCACCGTTCTACTCTCTGCCTCAATGATATTAATTATTTTCTTTTATCTTTTGCATAGAGTGAGATCATTTGGTATTTGATCCCTTCTCTCACTTAACATGATGGCTCTAGGCTTACCCATGTTGTTGCCACAAATGACAGGATTTCACTCTTTTTATGGCTAAATAGTACTCCATTGTGTACACACACCACTTTTTCCTCCCCCACTTTTTTATTGTTAGACACTCTTTTATGACATGATATATCATTCTATATCTTGGTTATTTAAATAATGCTGCAATACACACAACAGTGCAAGTAGCTCTTCCACTTACCGATTTCATTTCCTTTGGATATATACACAGTAGTGGGGTTGCTGGACTGCATGGTAGTTTTAAAGTTAGCTCTTTTGAGGAAGCTCTGTACTGTCTTCTGTGATATTTACGATCCCACCAACAGTGTTTAAGTGCTCCCTTTTCCCCATATCCTCACCAACACTTGTCTTCCTTTGTCTTTTTGCCAACAGCCACTCACTGGAGTGAGGTGGTATCTCATAGTAATTCCCATCTACATTTACTTCATTGATCTACATTTACTTCATCGTTAGTGATCTTGAGCACTTTCCATATAACTGTTGGCATTTGCATATCTTCCTTCGGGAAGTGTCTATTAAAGTCTTTTTGGCCCATTTTTCAATCGTGTTATTAGTTTTTCTGCTGCTCAGTTAAGTTCCTTATGAACCCACTCATTTTAAGTGCTTCAGAGAACTGTGTTCTACCTGTGCACCGCCTCCCACATGGTAACTTCTCCACTCTTTGTTCCCCCAGAGAAGATTCAACTTTTATAAGAAATATTCCCGCTCTCTCGCCTCCTTCTGCCTTCCTTCTCTCTCTCTCCTGTCTTCCCCCTCACTCTTCTCTACTCTCTCTCTCTTCTCTTCCCCACTCTCTCCTTATCTCTCTCCCCTCTCTTCTCTCCTCCTTGGTGCTGCTCTGCAGCGTCCCTCCCCCTACCAATAAAAACCTTTCATACAAAAAAAAAAAAGAAATATTCCCATGGGCTAGAGACTGTATCAAAGTGAACACTGTATAATTTTACTTCCCCTCCAAGGTAGCAAAATCTCTTCCATCAGCAGAGCTTTGGAAACACTCTGAATACTGAACTCTGGCCACCCTGTGTTCTAACATGAGAAAAAAAATGTCTATACCCCAATACTGCCTGGCTCACATCTGTGCCCACCTTCACTGGCCACCTGCAATGTCAGTGCCATGATCCAATGTCAGTGCTATGATCTTCGCCCCTCAAAAGGAGCTACAAAAAAGGATAGGAGGAAAGGACTCTATTTCCCACCCTTCCCCCTCCAACTTTTCACAGTCGTCAAGACTTCCAGGTAAATGGGAAGCTGACAGGTTCCAGGTAACCAGGAACAGGTCAGCCTCAGTCCAAAAAGCAGTCTAAAAAGTTTTCCCATCTAATTTTTTTTTTGCAGTTTTTGGCCAGGGCCTGGTATGAACGTACCACCTCTGCTCTATGGGGCCGGCACCCTACTCCTTTGAGCCACAGGCACCGCCCTTCCCATCCAACTTTTAAGAAAAAAGTGGGATCCGTCATTCACACATGTATTCATCTGTCTATTCATCCTAGAAATGTTTCCTACATATATATTATATGCTAGGCATCTTCACAGAACACAAAATGTAGTAGGGGAAAACAATGAAGAAGATACACAAGGATATCGTAATTATTAGAAAGTGAGAAAAAACTACAGAGAAAAATAAATCTGCAGATGGGTATAGGGAATGTATATGTGTGTAAAGTAGGAGGACAAATTATAATCCTCAAGGAAATAAAACTTTATACAGTAGAATCTCTGTAAATTGACCACCCAAAGGATTGTAACAAACTGATCAACATATGGAGGCGATTAACATAAGAAACTAGGCCTGCTGTCCTGATGCATACATGTGGTGCATGTCCAGTCTATGAAAGTTAGGTCAACTTACAGAGGCATTCAACTATGAAGGTTCTACTGTATTTCTGAAGTTGGGCAGGTCAGATTACTTTAACCACTAGACCTCATATGTTTAAACTCTTATCTAATAGCAAATTCAGCAACACAACGATAGAGATACATTTTAATTTCTGCTTACAATTTATTTCCAGTCCCTCATCGGCCATTTCCGCTTGCTTCCTTCCAAACAAAAGTCTAGAACCAGCCAACATGTTAGCCCCGACTATTTTCATAAATAAACCCAATCTAAATCTGAAACTCTTAAATAAATTGCTAAAAACCTCCCAAATTAGAATTTTACATTTTTAGAAAACTGCCACCAGCACAGAGCTGCCTTCTGTGTCCTGCTGGTCTTGACTTTACAGCATTCCTAAGTGGCTCCATGAAGACCAGCCTGACAGTGGAATGGTAAGTCAGGGTTGCTCAATCAGCACAGCCATGCCACTGTTCCCTGGCTAAATGCCTGAAGGTGAGGCGTCCAGCTTCAGAGGAGATGTTATCCTTTCACAGTCAACGGGGTCTCTAAGAAATAAAGCAAATGTCCTCTCTCTTTGTGTGGTCTTTTTTCCCTTTTATACTTTGATCTTGTTGCCCTTAAGAATAAGAAAATCCTGCACATTCCCAGTAAGCCCAAATCAAAGTAAATGCCTAAGCACACCAAAGCCACAGGTACAATGACAACATGAGACCTGCTTGATTTTGGATTGCATCTGGAAGGGGACCACATCATTTCAAGTTCATCACAAATTCTCCAGAAGAGAAGAGGGACTTAAGCTCAACCATGAGCAGCTCCATCCTCTGTGTCTGGACCCATCTCCCCTGCTAGATGGTAAATACCCTGAAGGCAGCAGGCCCTTTCCACCTGGCTTAGGAGTCTTTCCCAAAGCAGTTGCAGGGGAACATCCCAAGTGAATGAATGCTGGACAAACTGTCCTTTGTCTCACTTCATAAATCTTCATACCCTGTCCTCACTCCCCACTAGAGAAGACCATTTCTAGGCCAAGGACTTTGCTGAACACGCCATAATTTAAGATACACTGCCCTGAAGGAAGGAAGGGACAAACCCGTCTCCAGCCCCCTCACCTTGAATGCCCTTCACAAGGTGCCACCAACCACCAGGTCCAGAGAGCCCGGTCACCACTGTGTTGCTCAGGAACACAAGGGCCCAGGGGCCTCCTGCTCCTACACTAACACTCAAAACAACTCCTGTGCCAGGTGTCCACGCTGCCCTCTGCTCACTCAACACCTTACCTACCCCACTCCACCCAGAATTCTCACTGCCTGCCACCCCTTCTATCCAGAATCCAGCTGACTCCCACCCACTCCTTGATCTCAGTGAAGTCCTCCCTCCTCTAACAACCCAACAACTAGCTTTATGGAGGTTAAAGTCCAAGAAAGGCAATTCCCTAGGCACCTGTACTGCCACTTTGGGGGATATTGATACATTTCCCACCAGACACCTCCTCAGGAAGGGCCTTCCCCACACTCTTATTTTTCTGGAGAGCAGAAAGTCACCAATAACTAACGGAGGGACCCGATCTCAGTCCTTTGACCTCTCTGACCTCTGTCTTCTCAGGAGAACTAAGGATGAGAGAGGAATATGTAAGGTCCTGTTCATTCAGATTCCAAAATAGGGAAATTTGATACAGGCTCCCTAGATGGAGCTGAAAATGGCTGATAAACTATCCCTTCACCGACCTGTTTAAACAGGTGTCTCAGCTAATGCAAGGTGGCCTCAATTTCAAACAGCTTTGGATCACAACTTTTAGGAGGGGGAATGCTTTGTTTTTCATCAACTTCACAAGCCTGGTTTTTGGCCCTGTCATTCCTTGATAGACACTGAAAGAAGGGGAAAAACTGACTTGCTCAATTTTGCTACCAAGATCAGGAGATGTGGATTCGCATTGCCTCGGCTTCCCCTCCCGGCGCGGGGGCCGTCGGGGCCCACACACCCAACGGTCCCTGATCGCTGCTGGGGCCTCGCGAGCTGCGCCCCGCCGTGGACCGGCCGCGTATTCCCAGCCGCTACACCACCTGCAGCCTCAGGCGCATCCAGATGGTCGAGTCCAGGCTGGCCCAGGCGCATCCCGCTGTCACCTGGCCCCGCGTTCCTCTTGGGGCAGCCCGCTCCCTCCAGTTACTCTCCAGCCGGCATTTCTCTTTCGATTCCCGAGCCAAATTTCTGGCCTCCAGGTGCTCACCTGGCCAGGCGGCAAAGGCACCTGCCTAGCCTGGGGAAATGCACCAGCCGGCAAGTTCCTCTGCCACCTCGACGGGAACTCTCCAGAGAAATACAGAAGAAAGGAAAACAAGCTCTAGGCAGGACAGTCCTGACCCCTCGTTTCCCAAGAAATCACCACCACCTGCGACGCAGCACGGGGCTGGGGACCGCGGGCCCGGCGGGGAGAGAGGCCCGGGGCCCGGCCGCTCCGCCCGCCCACTCGCCCCGGCGCGCCCCTTACCGGTGAGGCGGCCGCCCCCCTCGCCGTGCCCGCGGCGCCGCTGCAGGATGAAGTAGCAGCTGCTCTTCTGGGTCACCCAGAGCTTCAGGGCGTTCTTCAGCAGCACCTCCTCGGGCTTGAGCCACATCGCGGCGGTCCGGCCGCGCCCGCGGGCCCCGGCTCACATCGCCCCGGCCACCGGCCGCGCCGGGCCGATCCCGCTCAAGAGGAGGCGGCGGCGGCGGCGGCTGCGCGCAGGGACAGCAGCTCGATCAGTGGCCAGCGCTCAGAGAGCCGCGGGAGCGCAGCGGGCACTGCTCGCCCCGCGCACCCAGCGCAGCCCTCGCGTGGCTCCGCCCCGGCCCCGCCCCGGCCCGCCCCCGCCGTCCCGGCCCCGCCCCGCCGGCTCCCGAGACGCCTCCCGGGTTTCCGCGTCCCGGCCGCCCGGGCGCACAGTTCCGGAGCAGAGGGAGGAAGTCCGATCCTGCTGCCAGCTCCCTCCCTCCCTCCACGCCGCGCTCGCGGGGCGCGCCGCGGCTCTTCCCCTTCCCCGCACCTCCGGGGAGGGCACGGGGAGGGCCCCGGCGCCCCGCACCTCGTCCCGAGAGGCGGGGTAAGGACGCCGCGGGGAAAAGACCTCTTGTTCTCCAGCTCCAGGTAGCCCCACCGAGGGCGTTTATCTTGGGGGGAACAGAATGCATGCCCGCAAAGCCGAGTGCGTTTGGATTTAAAATAACAAAAACAAACTCTTTTTTACAAATAACCGAAAAATATCATAAACATTAAAAACAATTATGTCCGCATCGTTGAATGCTTAGCGCAGGGTTTGGAAGCTCTCACAAAAGGGATCCAAGAAAGCCGCGGAGAGGCAGCGATGTTGCGAGAACCTGAGGCAAGTCTCAGACCCCACTCAACACTCGAGTCGTCCCTGGAGGGGCGTGGAAGGTGCCTACGTTAGGGCCATCCCGGTGGGTTCCCTACCCAGAAATAAAACCAGTCACGTTTGTTCTGAGAGAAACTGAAAAAGCTGGAAAATACAGAGGGGGCGACAGTGAAGAAAAGCTACCCGGAGAATGTGGAGGTGACATAGCTGACCTTGAGCAGGATGGGGGACCTCCGAGCCATCCCTGCAGGGACAGTTAGTCATATCCTAAACCCTAGCAAAAGAGGTAAAGGAAAACTCCATCAGAACATGCCTCGGGGTTTGACAAGGGGGTCTCTGATAGAATGTGACTGTTAACTAGGACAGAACTAAAGAGTGAAGTAAAGTAACAAATCCCCCCACTCACATACACCCAGGGATGCCTAGGAAGTGAGTGAAGCGTCTTCAGGGAAGCCAAGCAACTTTTCTCCAAGGATCTAAAGAGATAAGCTCAAAAACCCTGATCAGACCTAGCATACAAGAACCTTATGGGAAGGAACGGATAGGAACACCCCCCTCCAAAGGGGGTGCAGGGGTTGGTGCATGCTGACAAATATCCTCTGCATGAAACTGAGGGAGGTAGTCAGCCAAAAGGGGGGAAGGGGGAGGGTTGGGGTGCACCAGAGAATAGAGTGGTCTGACGTCATAAGAACAAGAACATATTCCTTCCAGAAACATTTGCTCCTCCTCTCAGACAAACTGCCAGGTCCTGGAACTGCAGAGGTGGATGGCTAGGAGATGGGCATGCCCTGAAGAACCCACAGTTGGGAAAACAGACACAGACAAGTGTGGTGGGCCTCATAAAGGGAGCATGTGGAGGGAGGGCAGTGAGGATGCAGACTGCACGTCAGATAGTGGGGGAGGAAGACAGAGAAAGCCCACGGAACAGCTGTGGCTCCACCAGAACTTGAAAGTGAATATGGGTTTAACACAGGTCAAGTAGGAGACAGCATGTCTGATAAATGGGTCAGCATATGTAACACTGGTTCAGGACAGCCTCTGGAGGCCAACAGCCCTGGACTGAATACCATCACTGCTACTAGTTAGCCATGTAACCTTAAACCTTGAGCAACACAAGCATGTCATAGAGCCTCAGTTGACTCAACTATAAAACTGGGATAGGCTTGGCGCCTGTGGCTCAAGTGGCTAAGGCGCCAGCCACATACACTTAAGGTGACAGGTTCAAATCCAGCCTGGGCCCACCAAACAACAATGATGGCTGCAACCAAAAAATAGCTGGGCATTGTGGCGGGCACCTGTGGTCCCAGCAACTTGGGAGGCAGAGGCAGGAGACTCGCTTGAGCCTAGGAGTTGGAGGTTACTGTG
>CAUYQV010152342.1:0-19653 GCA_963574575.1 Galagoides demidoff
ATACTATATATTTAATCAACTGAACAAAGCTTGTTTGTCAAAGTCAAGTTAACAACTTCACTAAGAAAGAGAACACTTAAATACATTTGAGAGCAAGGAGGGGGGTTGTCCAGATTCAGTTTAATGGTATTGACACTGAAACTAGAAACTAACATTTTAAAGGCAAGAAAATAAAATCGTAAACTATATCATACAAGACAATGGTAAAACAATGAGAAATCTATTGATAATAACTAATTTTAAGAAAAATACCTATCTATTATATACATTTATATAATAAATATTTATTTAGAGTATGTTTATAGGACTGTACACAATGTCTAGAATTAATCTCTCACATAGAATTTTGCAGAGCAGTTCCTAGTTAAGTACCTAAAACAAAATGAACAACAAATTCTCTTTCTCCCCCTCCCCCGCCACCCTGCTCCAATTTGTCCTTACCCAGTTTTGTGCTCAGAGAGAAGATACTTCCTTAAAACCCCCTAGCAATCAGCAGATGCCCTGCAGCATGAGATTTAAATATTCATATCACTGGTAGGACACACATTAAATATATTAAGTCAGGATAAATCTTTCCACAATTTTCCATAGAAAAATAAATGCTATAATAAATGTAAGTAAAATTATTCCCAAAGGTGATTGAAGTACATCATATCTGAAGAGGCACCTGGAAGCCGTCAAACAGAAAATAATCTCAGTCTGACACTGTTTCAAGAGATGCTGCTCAGTGAATGATGAACAAGGCAGAATATTTAAAGGGTCATGTGCAGGAGCACAAAATAATACAACTCTAAAGAGAGTAGTATGGTTTTCCTGATTGCCATATGTATTATTTTATTTTGGGGGAAGAATTATAATACCTTCAGGCATAAACACATGTTTTTTTTCATCAACTATTATCAGTTTTACCTTGCTGAAATCCTTTACTTACTGTTTTCCTTGGGCACACACTAGACTCTTACTTCCTTGACCAATCTAATGTGATTGTTTCTTTCTCCTCTTACTACATACGAGCATTTCCTTGAATCCAGAGTCTACTTTATTATCCTAAAAGCTCTTTCCAATTTGATTCAATTGAATGTTCTGATTTTTTTTGTGGTTTTTTCCCTTCTCTTTTATCTATTTTACTTGATTGAAGGAACCTTCCTTAATTCTTTTACTATGGAAATGAAAGCGCCTTTAAGTAGCCCTTGTCCTACCTTGAAGAATGTGTAATAATTCTTCAAATTAAACTGTATTTGTCACCGTACCTAAATATTTACACATGAAACTTTAAGGGCAAATAACATAAACCTATACTTATATTCATATTTTTACTAAAATTTAAAAACTTTTAACATATAAAGTTGTATCAAAAAATATATTGTAGAAATCTATGTGTTTATAAACATTTTAAAGAGGCATTGACGTTTTCCAGATGAATTTTATACTTTTTTGGCCAGGCATGGTGGTTCATGCCTATAATTCTAGCACTCTGGGAGGCTGAGGTGGATAGATAGCCTGAGCTCAGGATTTGAGACAATCCTGAGCAAGAGTGAGACTTTGTCTCTACTAAAAATAGAAAACTAGGGATTTGTAGTGGGCTCCTGTAGTCCCAGCTACTTGGGAAGCTGAGGCAGGAGGATCACTTGAGCCCAAAAGTTGAGGTTGCTGTGAGCTATGATGTAGTAGCACTCTACACAGGGCAATAGAGTGAGACTCTGTCTCAAACAAAAAGGAAAATATATCCACATATAAAACAGAAAGAATATTTAGCTAAGACCTTCTCTTCTTTTCTCCCCTCTTGTCGGAGTTATTTTGCCTATAGTGATATGCCCAGAAGGAGACATGCTGAGTTCCATGAGTCATGGATAGTGTCTTGGGAGGATATCGTTCTACTAATATATTCATATAATCTAACTTGATATGCTCTAACCTAAAAGCTACATAACTTATGTAAAACCATAGGAGAAAAATAGACTAATATAAACAATGTGATTGATATTTGCAGCAGGTATAGAATAGAGAGGAAAGCAGAAAAAACACATGGTTTCAATAGTTTATAATTGTCACCTGATCATGATATCATACTTGTTGTTTTGAACATCCTTCTTTCACTAACCATTTCATGCTTTCCACATCTCTACAAAATACCTTTACTATTAGAGTCTTGTTTGTTATAGTTATTATTGATGTTTTCCTTGGTAGGGTGTACCCAAAATGCTTTCCTGAAATTCCTGAGTATTTAGCGATCTTTCTTCTTTGGCTTTTTTAAACACTCGATCAGTATATACCAATACATGTGAAAATATTGAGTTAGTCCAAAGACTCTCTTGAGTTCCAGACAGATGCCTTATGCCTGCAGCTCTGCTCCCTTGATAATCGTAATCAGTCTCCCTGTTTACTTTTTGGTTTCAATTGCATGAAAGTGTAAAATTGTCAAGTGGCACTTGAAACATGGAAGGTTCCTTTGCCCTACTGAGATTATTCCTCCCTTGAATATTAAAATAGCATAACTCAAAATGGGAGAAAGAGTGAACAAAATTCGAGACTAGGTTATTTGACATAATAATGGGAAATACTTCTCTCACTTCTACCACTCTGTTCCCTGGCATTCTGGGACATGAATAACATCGTATATTGGTTATTAATTTATAATATCTGTCTCATCTTGCACCACAAACTCACAAACAATGTTGCTTCCTAGCTGCCAACAACACTGAGTACTCAGCAAAATAAACCATTATGCTTATTTGTAAAGCTGGCTACTTCTAGACAATGGGATTCATGGTAAGACTGGTGAATTTAATAGCCATGCACATATTAATCAGTTCTCTTATGTGATAATGAGTTATCCGATCAAGAAGAAATATTATATGGTATATTTTAGCACTAAATGAGGCACTCAGTGACTCAAAAAACTTCAGAACAGCTTCAGAAATGTTGTGGACAGGAAAGGCAAACTCACATTCAGATTAGTATCTGTTCTAGAATGGAAACACCTACCAACTTCATGATGGAATGTGCCCAATATAGTCAACCAATATAGGTAATTAACTGGCCTTTAAAAGTACTAGTGCTACATCAAGATTTACTGTTGATTTCTTTTGTTAGCATAACTATAGTAGTTGTCCTCAAGAATGCTGGTGATGAACTCACAAATGCCTTCATAAAGATTTTATAGTGTGGTATTTCCAGGACATTATTAAAGAGCAAGAACACATAGCTAAAGATAAGTCTATTCCTACTTTCCTGTCATCCTGAGGGTTTTATTTAATCTTTTGCACTATGGCAAGAAAGTTTAGGACATTCAACAGTATTTAATTTGGGGTACTGTTGAGTTTTATTTTGGTCACTACATCTAGAAATCAATGGTTATTTTCTGAAACTGCCCTACTGAATCCAGAATACTCATTATTATACCTGCATTGATAAATATGGTCTAATCTAAAGTTATTTTCCTTCCTCTTTAGTTCACTACTCTTAAAATTCATCCCTACTCTTTTTCATGTTTTTGCTGCTATAAATTACCAGAATTTTCCAAGTATTTTGGTGTGTTAGCTACCTCCTTAGCCAGATCTTGTTTTTTTCCTGAGGCTATTCTGACACCATGGTGTGAGAATGGAGCAAGAAAAGATACTGGTGTGTCATTATAGGGGGGCTACAGCAAGCGAAATTGTGATAATGTCTTTAAGTAAGATAAAAACAGTATAATCAGATAATGTAATCCCTAAAGTTTATGGTTTGGAAACTTGATGATACACAATGTGGCAGTGTTAGGAGGTGTTTGGGTGGAGGGCTGGCACTCTCACACTAAAATTAATGCCTCTATTAAAGAGTAGGTTCCTTATAGTAGGACCAGTTTGGCCCCTTCTTACCCTTTCTTGCCATTCTACCATTTAGTGCTATACCAAGAGGTCCTTGTAAGGTGCCAGCTCCTCTGTATCGAACTTCCTAAACTCTAGAATGATGAGCAAATTTCTCTGTTTTTTTTTTTTTTTAAGAATTCTCAAGCAATAAAATGTGACGACCAACCTCTATGCAACATGACATAATATATGATAAAACATCTCGGCAGATGTTATAAACACTGTGACCAGGCATCCTATATTTTTCATTCTCTTGACATTATTCTAGAAAAATCCCATATGTTTTCAGTTGAAGCCATGGTATCCATCCATGTTCCTGGTTAAAATACACATACATAAATTGAGATTAATGGCACCCTAAGTCAACAAAGAGTACTATGTCCTTGGAAAGTCATTGTTTTTCTGGGCCTTTGTTTTCTCATATTTAAAATGAAGAAATTGACCTAGATGATTTTAATATTCCATTCCTGCTCACCCCAAGAATTCTATAATTATCACTTAATAGCACCCCTTGAAGACTTGTTCTCAGTCAGTGGTATCAGAACTACTACTGGTAAAAGCCAGTTGGTATATTTTGAAAAAATTGTTCATACTCTAATGTGTGCCTCTCCCTTCTCTTCTACTTAAAACTACTGATTAGCAAATTAAATATATGATTTGACTATGGATCAAGGAGCAGGGTGCTGAGAACACAAAGCACAGTAGAGGTAAAAGTTTTGAGAGCTGAAGACATGTAGGAAAGACCAAATTTCTCTGTTTTATAACTTACTCAGTCTCAGGCATTCTGTTACAGAAAAATAATTGGAGTAAGATGCATATAGATAAATTTAATTCTGTGGGCAATTAAGATCGTGTCTGCTGTGTCTAAAGGTGTCTAATTGGGTACATTCTAATTATTGGAGACTCACTTCCCAATTGGTACCCAAGTCTTATACATGTGTAGGACACAAGCAGAAGTTACAGATCTAATTTATCTCATAATCTTGCAACCTGCAAGTTCAGATTCTATGGCTGATTTCTGGCTACATCAGGTCTCTCTCCAAAGAACATGATGTATTGATTTAGGGAAATCATCAAACCTTTTTGGTCCTCTCATCTGAACACAGGAAGCTCTTAGTGTACCATGTTCTTGAATTTGTTCCATTGTAGCCAGGGCAGGCAGTGTCCCACCTGCATTTGTATTCTTCTTTCTCCTCACAGTGTTGGATTCCAGCATCCATTTTATCCACTGAAAGCGAGTCTTCACTGCCACATTATTCCATGTGATCTGAGGTGATAATTTGTATAAGTATTTGATGATACTCGTGGGTTTTTGTCACAGCTCGAGGACTCAGAGCTTTTGTCATGAGCTTTGAAAAACCTGTCAAACCTTAACCTAGATAAATATAATTAATATTATCTTTATCATATTGAAAACTAAACCAAATTAATCCTACTTCAGAAACAAATAGTTTATCTCCCATGTGTGCTTTACAAACATTCTTGATAAGGCCATTGAAAAAAAAAGAGATAATTAGTGCCTTGCTCACACAACTGTGCAGAAATACCAGAAACTCATGAGGATTGGTTGCATAGCAGACTGAAACTTTAGCTCTAGTTACAGCTTTGTGGACTGCTCTTGAACATGGCAGTCCTGTTGTGGCCTGCAACTTTTACTTCTTTAGCCATTCCAATTATTCTATAAACAACTGATCCTGTATTCAAGTATTTGTGCTTGAATTACCAAGAATAGTTTTGCTTCCTGCTACACTATATGTCTTAAGTTGGTTCCCTAGAATGAGAAGCCGGGATAGAGATTTAGGTGCAGCTGTCCTTCTGCGGAACACTCTAGGGGAACAATTTTAGATAAAGAGAAGAGCAAGAATTGAAGAGCAAGAATTGAAACGAAGCAAGAATTGTAGATGAAGAAGCCAAATCGCCATGTGATTGCGAAAGAGACCCCAGCCAATCTCACAAGGAGCTCTGGAGCTGGGTTGGCCTTTCTAGATCACTAAATTTGAGCCTCTGTGCAGGTATCTTTTTATTGCCCTGGTGCAATGGCCAGATATGATCACAGTGTAATAAAAGCATAGTTTTAAGCTTTCTGCTATGACTTTAATGATAAAGTCATTTTCATATGATCCAGGAGACTGGTGTCCTCTACCAACATTTGTGATATTGTGGCAGACTGTATTGAAAGTGTGCCATAGTATAAATTCTCAGATCCTTCATAGTCCTTGAGATCAGGAAGCTATTGTTGCTTCATCATGGCTGATTCTCGTCTACGGTCATACCACCCCAAATGTGCCCAATCTAGTCTCATCATGGCTGATTCTCATACCCATGAACTTGATGATCAGCCACTGGCCCATGACATCTCTCTGCTGTCCCTGCCTCAGATCCTCCTAGAGCTGACATCTGGACCCTGGCATGCTAACTCTGGCCACCTCAGTGTCTCTAACACTCACTGTTAACACTTTCATGGCAGCAACAACAGCATCAAGAAGATAGCCTTGGCCTCAGCACAAACCTCAAATTTCATTCGGAGTTGTCTAATTGAGAAAATCTGACTCACATCCAAACTCTTACGGAAAAAGAAGTTTTGAAAATATAAAGTTCACCTTCTCAGTCTACCAAACCAATCACATGGATAGATTGAGAAGACATTGGGTTGAGAGATGCTATCTCTGAGATACATCCTAGGCTGCAACTGTCTGGAGAGCTTTCACTTTTGATTCTACCTGGGGTCTCAACAATATAGCCAGCTTACTTCAAACAACTTCTGTTGGATTTTCCTGTGGCACAGATATGGCATATTTAAAACCACCCTTGTGGACTTCGGGTTACGTTATTTTCTTCCTGCTTCAATGAATACATGCCTTTATATTTTTCCTAGTTCAGACTTTCACTGAGGGTACAGTTTACTCATGGAGCAGTCATTACAGATATAAATCAATTTCTGCAATCCCAAGTCTTCCTCTTCAATTTAATGTGAGCAATACGTGTATATCTGAAGCCCTAAATTTGCTATACTAGCAGTTTATGGAATGTGGAAAGTTTTAACTTTTACAACGAGGCTCCCATTTTACTATTTGTTTCTAGTAACTTCTGTTTCTTAAGAGTTCAAACATGCATTTAAACCAAGATTTGTTATTTTTTCTGGAGCTTTTAAGGTGTTTTTGGAGGGATTGTGTGTGTCCAACAGATTTCTGAAGCTGGAATGTAAATTATCTTTACTTCAGTCACACTACTCCTCCACTTAATACTGTCTGGTATAATTCCTTTATCTTTTTTTTTTAATTATAGCCAATCAATTTTATCTCATAGGAAATTTGTAGTTCTCATCCTAGTTTTCTCATTACAAATGTTTTCTTAATTTTATTGCTAGATTGTGTGATGTTGGTCTCCAGTAACAAACAACACACTGATCAGCTTTGGAACATTTTTACATGAAAATAGGGCAAATCCAAAGAATTCCATGACACACTGAACAATCATACTTGGAAGATGAATTTACTGAAAGTGTTCTTCTAAGATAATTTCCTATATAACTCAAGATAAAAATAAGAACTTTTTGTTAAAGTGTTATTTTTGTTTATCTCTGATACTGATTGTTTAGAATTGAATAAAAGAATAGAAAATCTTATTCTTTGCAATAACACAGATTAAGCCAGAAGACATTATGTTAAATATAATAAAATACACCAGGCACAGAAAGATAAATACTGCATGATCTCACTTATAAGAGGAATCTGAATAATTGTAACTCATAGAAGCAGAGAATGGGGATTACGTGGGGCTGGAGAGGGATGGATGAGGGTTAGGTGACGGGAGATGGTCAGAGGACACAAAATTTTATTAAACAAAAAGAATAAGTTCAAGAGGTCAGTTGTATATCATGTTGACTATGGTCAATGACACTATATTGTATACTTGAAAATTGCTGAGATGGCCTTTAAATATAATTACCTAACCAAACCTCGAAATTATTAAGTACAGATGGCCCCCAATTTATAGTGGTTCAATTCAGGATCTTTAGAATCTATGACAGTGCAATATGCATTCTGTAAAAACTATACTTTGAGTACCCACACAACTATTCTAATTTTTACTATTAGTATAGAATTCAATAAATTACATGAGATATTAAACACTTTATTATATATAATGTAGGCACCCGAGCATAGGCACTGCTAAGGTAGGCTGGGTTAAACTATGATGTTCAGCAGAATAGGTGTATAGTATTAAATGCATTTTAATTTATACTATTTTCAACTCATAATGGTTTAATCAGAACATAACCCCATAGTAAGTTGAGTAGCATCTGTATGTGAGGTAATGTATGTGTTAATTAGCTTGATGTAAACACTCAACAATGTGCATTGCTAAATGTATATCACAAAAATCTATTAGTTTGGCTTCATATAAACTGAACTGTGATGTTTATAATTTTTCCATTGTATAATTTATTATAAGAAACATATTGATAAGAAAAATATGAATTTCCTAAACCAATAATATAAAATAAATTATTTTAATCAAAATATCATTATATTGAATTCATACTCATAAAAATTTACACAATGTAAAGATAAATGACAATTTATTAAAAACATATATGTAGTAATTATATATTCTGTATTAGACAAAGATACCCAGAAAACAGAAATAATAGAATAATAATATACACATAAATATTTGTGTATAGAGAAATATCGGAGGATTTATTATTAGGAATTGGCTCATGCAAATATCGAGGTGGACCGTTCCTAAGTTTAACAAGTTATGTTAACAAACTAAAGACCCAAGATTGCTGATTCTGTAATTACAGTGGGAGGACTGGCAGGAAGAGCCAGGAAGGACCAGGAAGAGCACTTCAAGTTCAATTGAATTGAACTTCAAGTTCAGAGACAGAAAATAGTCAGTATCCCAGTTGGAAGGCTGTTTTATTCCATTATGGTCAGAGAAGATACTTGCTATGATTTTAATTACTTTAAAATTTGCCAAAAGGTTTTTGTGACCTAACATACCAACTACATAATGTTCCATGTACTAATGAGAAGAATGTGCATTCAACAGCTATTGAATGAAATAATTTGTACAGTGCAGTTTAATTACAAGGTTTCTTTGTTGATATCCTGTCTACATGATCTGTCCAATGACAAGGGTGGGGTTTTGAAACCCAGAGCTATCATTAAATGGGGGCCCATCTTTCCTTTTAGCTCTAATAATACATTTGCTTTATGTATCTGAATACTCCATGTTCAGTGCACATATATATATATAATTATTATATGTTCTTGCTGAATTAATCCCTTTATTGTTATAATGCCTTCCTTGTCTCTTTTTATGACTTAAAGTCTGTTTTATCTGATATAATTTTAGCTACTCCTGTTTGCTTTTCATTACTGTTTTGTGAAATATCGCTTAACTTTAAGTCTGAATTCACTAAAGATGAAATGAGTTTCTCGTTGGTAGAATATAGTTGAATATTATTTATTTATTTTTTATTCCTTAGCCAGTTTATAAGTTTTAATTAGGGAATTTAAGCTATATACATTCAAAGTTGAATTGATAAATTAGGATTTTTCCTTTTTCATTTGTTGTTTTTCTGATGGTTTTATATATATTTTGCTTCTTTGTTTCTCTCTGTTTACATTTGTGGTTTGGTGGTTTTCTATAGTGATAACATTTGTTCCCTTCTCATTTTAATTGATGTGTCTACCATCCTAGTGAGTTTTATACCTCATACTTTTGCATATTTTCATAGTGGTAGATATTATTCTTTTTCTTACAGTGGTAGGACTCACTTAAACATCTGTTTTTTTCTTTAAAGATGTATAAAGTGGTGATAAATTTTCTCAATTTTTGCTTATCTGTGAAAGACTTTATTTCTTCATTTCAAATGGTTAGCTCTGGTGCATATAGTATTCTTGGCAGACAATGGTTTTTTCTATAGCACTTTGAATATATCATCCTTTTCTTTTTTTAATACATTTTTGAAAATGTGAAAAGGAATCTCAGTGAACAAAGGATAGTCTCTTCTAATATAGTTGTGGAAAACTAAATATTCCCAGAAAGTGGACAGATTTGAGATAGACAGTGATTTATTTTACTTTTCTCCAAAGGTCTTAACATCTCCCCATCTCCAGGCCATTGGGCATATTCATATACTGAATTAGTCAACATTCTTCAGAATTGTATATATACATATATACAATTTATATATACAATACAAAAGCTAATGATAGAAATATTGAATTTTTTGATGAGCCTAATTTGATTTAATCAGATAAGATTTTATAAAAAAATTTAATGATTTAACTATATAGGTCAAATTTGAGAGAGCTAATTCTTGTGTATAAAGTTGCATGATATTTTTCTTTTAGAAATTAGTGTATACATTTAAAATTTTGACTATACAGTAGGAATTGAATGAATAGATTTTACCATGATCTTTCATTTCAGTACAAAGAATTTTAGTTGATAAAGCACATTGATCCATGCAGTTTATCAATAAAATATAGGAAGTCATTGAAATAAGGTTTTTGAAATTAAAATGCAATCACTGTTTTCCACATGGAAAATGAATATGAAAGTTTCTTTTGTATAGGAGAAATGTGTAAAATCTACAGTGTAAGGGGGCTTTGTTATTGAGAACTATGTATATTTATGGATAAAAATAAGTGGAAAAATGAGCACTTCAAAAATAGTTCAGAATTTCACAGATGAATAAAGGGGAAGAAGAACAGTGAAAAACAACAAGTAGTAATAATATTAATAATAATGATGATTAAAAACAATAGTTAAAAGGTTAGTTAATACCTGAAAAATTAATTTAAGAACATGTAAGTGATTAAATAATGTTAAGATGTAAAAATCGTATTGAAGGACTCTACAGGATTATCAGATAGGATATTCAGAATATATCTTGAAGGATAAAGGAGAACAGCACAAAATAATGCACATAATACAAATAATAATGAGATGAATTATGTGAACCTAAGATCAAAGAATGTTATTAAGAACATTCTGGGTAGAATTCAGAAAAGATAATAATTTTTATGTAAAAATTTGACTTGAGGGCTTTTTGCAATGTTTATGACTTTTCTTGTTTATAAAACAATACAAAATTTGAGAGTGCTGCTTAGAGTGGGCAGAAAAGCTTAGTTATTCAACTGTAGTATATTAGCCAAAATACATATTTTTCACATTCTTTAAATGAATTTTACTTTACCTTTCCTTTTAATTTCAAATGGAAATAGGAGAAAGCTAATGAAAATATTTTTCAAGAATTATTTGTAATAATAAACAATATAAAATTCTTGTTCTCATTTAGAAGATTTTCTATAATGGATGTGAAATGAGGATGGGAAATATCAGGTTTATGAACATTAATTGTTCCAAGGAGAAATGCAAGAGAGAAAATAAGTATTTTTTGCATCTACTAAGGCAGGTAAGGCAGACATTATGGTGGGCAGAAAAGGCTAGGAGTTTTTAATGTCTTTTTTGAAAGCTCTAATAGCAATTGAATTAAATAAAAATTATATAAATATCCTAAACCTCCCAACAGATATGTAGCATTATTATTTTTTCTGTATATACAGACTGCCTACACCTACTCAGTCATCTGTGTTAGGTCAGGCAGGTAGTCAGACCTGAGAAGCGTGGATGAGGATGCAATTAGGCCACTTTGGACAGGCTTGGGCCAGGCTGACCTTGGCTCTTGTGGCAATGGGGCTAATGGAGAGTTTGCAGGTGAGTTATTTGGAGGAGCTAGTTTTAGGGGGAGAGGGCACGAATTAATGTCCCTTAAACCTTCTGATGTGGACAGATAGGTATAGATTGTTATAGTTACATGTTATGGGAACAGAGTTGATCAAGACCCTGGGAGTTTCCAAGAAATAACTGACACCCCCCAAAATTAAAATCTATACATTGCATGTTCTTCAGGGTCTCCAGTTGCTAGGACAGGGTCTGATTTGCTGTCCAAACCTTTAAACTAAACTTATTCCTTTCTTGCTAAAACTTTACTTACTTTTTCTCTCTTTAATTATATTGGCAACTACTGTAAGCCATCACTGCACCACCCTAACATCTTTTATTAATCTTATGGTCCTCTGCTTTATCCTTTCTTTGTCAGCTTCTTGTGTTTCTTTATTCCCTTCTTTTAATTTTTATTATTTCTACTTTTTATTTATATAAATGTATGGGATACAAGTGCTATTTTCTTACATGAATAATTTATCCCAGCATCTTCATTCCTTTTATCTCTAAGCAGAACACATCACTTTATTTCTAGCAAACAAACAAACAAAAACAAATAAGTAAAAACCACCTTAGCATGCAAACTTATGTGTAGTGAATATTGCTTATCATCCATCTTCAAAAATGCTCTAGACTCAGTTTAGGCAATGAAAAGTTACTTTGTTACAGAGACAGAAAAGGAATTTTACGTGACTGCTGAGATAAAAATATAAAATTACAGCAGTTACCGTATAAGTGCAGTATTTAAAAAAGGGAATGTGTCATCTCTCAATAATATTTATGCCTGAAAGTGTTACTTTTTACATGATAATTAATGCATTGGTACCAAGCAATCTCTGTCATTCCACTGAACTCATATTTTACTTAATAAAGATGCACACATGCTACCTTAGTTTGCTATGGCTGCTGTAAGAGTGTACCACAAACTTAGAAGCATAGAAATGTATTGTGACTCAGTTCTGGAAGCCAGCTCTCTGAGATCAGATGTCAGCAAGGGTGGTTCCAGCTGAGCACTATGGAGAAGAATCTATTCTTGGACTTTCTGGCTTCAGGTAGCTTGCTAGCAATCTTCAGCATTCCTTGTAGATGATATTCTACTTGTGTCTTCATATCATATTCCCTCCATGTGTGTCAGGCCCAAACTGTTCATTTTTAGGACACCACTCATATGTATTAGAACCCACACTAATGATCTCATTCTAACTTGACCGCTCTGCAAAGACCTGCTGTCCATTTAAGGTCACACGCTGAGGGACTGAATTAGCACTCAAACTTATCTCTTTCAGGGAAACAGTTCAGTGAGTAACACAGGTCAACACAAATAAAAAGGAGGGAAGGAGCCTTGAAGTAAAATGTGGTAGAAAACATGTTTTAATATGTTATTATGCTGTGGACTTGACCTTCTTTTTAAATAAATGCCTAATCAAAGTAGAGGCTTACCAAACTGAAGTAAAATACTTTGTTTTTCTAAAAATTAATTTCATCTCAAATGAACACAGTCCAGATGATTATAACCTTAATTGTTTTGTGTTTTCTTCTTCCTTATTTCTGATAAAATTTTAAGAGAAGTTATAAGAAATATTTCACATAATGAATTTATTTGAAAGATATTTTTGACGCACTATATTGAATCGATTTACTTCTCTTTAAGTAGAATTTCAGGAAGTCTGCAGCTTAACAAGTTCCCCAGTGATTCTTATGCACGCTCACATTTGCGAAACCCTGACTTTTTTTAGACCTGTGACCTTTATCCAAAAGTTAGACTTCTGTGTGTAAGTTTCTGATCCCTTAACCTTGATCTCTGTAGTGCATCTTTACCCACAGAGGCCACTTAAATTCTGAGCATGATACTGCCGTATCTTCCTCACATTTATAACCATAATCGTGTCTCCTTCAGCTCAGTTATAGATTATGCTGTTTATAGACTCTTATTAGCATTTCCTTCCACTGTGACACTCGACTATTTCTGAGCTTTGAGATTGTGCATTGGCACGGAGGATTAATGTAACTATGTTGTTCTGAAACAGAATGTGGTCTTCATATGTGTATTGGGACTGCAAAAATTCTGACGATATTACAGAGACCTGATAAATAACAATAATTGATATTATTTGTATTTCAATTTTCTTCCCCATTCCCACTAGGATGGTATAATGTAGAGCTTCAAATTCAACTAGATTATTATTTTGTGGCTTGGTTTTTATTTAAACTGAAATAAGTTTAGAATTGAATATTTTAACATAACCACAGTACTAATATGTCAGGATGTATGCTTTCTACTGTACATGATGGTCTATGGCTAATATTTAAGTTCTAAGTTTAAAATTGTTGACTATCAGTAAGTATAAGAACTTAGTGAATGAATCCTGTGTTTTTCTATTTTACTCTTTAACTTGCAGTGTATCAAAAATATTAGCCACTTAATGCCTATTATGATTTAAATGTTACATAATTTTAGATTGTCTCAGACTTCTGGTATATTCTCAGACTTTTAAAAATGTAGACGATTTTTAAACAATGTGCCTATAACTCTCTGACTATTAATCATTGCAAATATTGTGAGATATCTAACTTTTTAAAAAAGTTCTTCCAGTATTTTGATAAACTATTTCTTAAATTTGAAACTGATTACATTGCACTGTTCAAAGGGCAGAGAATTAGTGAATTTGCATTTCTAATATAATTATGCCATTATTTTGGATGTAATATAAATTACATGAGTGAAAGCCTTTAGCTCATTGTTTTTTTTTTCCCTCTTAATTATGTGACTATAATGTAAATATACCTCATCTTCTTTAACTCAAAGCAAGGAATATGTTAGGCTTATATTAGTTTTGAAATCAAATTTCTTCTAAGTTATATGTCACAACATAGAAAATTTCTCGACTGAGTCAATAACAAGTTAAAAGTGTAAAGTCAATCATATAGATTCTCCCTTTTAGAAAACTAGCATCATGGTCCCATCTATTTCTCTGTCATTTGATATCCTTGCTTTCTTACAAGGCCCAGGTTGCAGATGAAACCTCCCTATTCCCAGTGTAGCCTTGTCCCTAGTTCTTGAAAATCAGTTTGCTCCCTCATTGCTGATGTGAGACATCCTCTGACACTGTCCTACTCATCTCCGTGTAACTCATTCCACTCAGTTTCATAACCATGTACATGTACAATGCATGTAGACCTATTTAGCCTGTAGCTGGAATCCAATAAGTATGCACACACACAAATTTCAGAGTCTAAAATTTTAGAGAGCAATTGTAGGAATGCTTAATAAATCTATGGGTGCATTTTTATTGTCTCTTTAAGCAAAGTAGTCTAAGTAGTTGTAAATATATTTAACTTTGCATACTGTTCTGCATTATGCATAATAAACAAATTATACATTAAGAAAAATACTAATTCTTGAATCTGTTAAAATAGCTTGTAACGTATGAATAATTGCTAAATTATCTCCAAGACTTCTTGTTTTAATTGCAACTGAGGATATTTTCTTTTCGATGATGTCATGGTAGGGGCTATGGAGAGTTTATCAGGGTAGAGGCCTTCCATGAGTAAAGCTCTTGAGGGAAGCCTAGATTAAAATGGAATAAGCAGAGGAAAAGCTTTTACAATCCTACTAGAAAGCTATGATTTAGTGAAATGAGGTTCCTGGAATTTAAAGATTAGATAAAAATAGAAGCTGCTTGTCAGCTCCTTTCAGCCACGGTGCTAATTGGGCAGATGGGCCACACACTCCAGCTGGGATGTTCTGTCCCCTCAGGATGGATTTGCAACCTGCGGCACACAGGTCTTTTCATGTGAAACAGCAGTTTAAATCATACCCCTGTGAAGACACACAAAATCAAATGTCTCCATGTGTCAATGTACTTCTCTCCGTGACAGTAGTATTAACAATGGATGTTTTAACTTACACAATGTTCTTTTTTATTCATTCAAGAGTTGAAATTTGGCATTAAGGTAAATTCCCTTTTCCTTCCATTTACTAGAGAATATTTCATGTATACAAAAATATACAGAAATAATTTGATAAAGCCCTGTGAATCCAACACAAAGTAAGAAATACGATATTGACAACGTTCAGTCCCTTTTCACTTCTCCCTGGTGATAGTCCTTACTTAACATCTCTTCAAAAGAAAACATTCTTTGCGATTTTGTTGCACATTCCCATTATATTCTTTGTACCTTTGATACATAGGACTATGTTGATAAACAATCGCTAGTGCTTCTGTATATTACAAAATGTTATATGATTATAACGTATCTTATTTATCACCATTGATTTCAAGTAGCTTAATTCATTTATTTCTTCTATGATTAACACTTACAAAGATCCCACTTACAAAGATTCCACACTCATCATATGAAGAAGAGTTTGCTTCAGACGTTTTGTTATCACAAACAGTGAGGTTAGCAACATTCTTACACATCTTTTTCCAAGTGTGCATATGCAGAAATTACTCTTTGATACATACTCAAAAGTAGATTTGCTATCTCGTAGGATATCTGCCTCTCTAAATATAGTTGATGTTCACAAATGATTCTAGAAGCGGGTGACTGATTTTCTCCAACAAAAATATTACTCACCATCTGGTGAAAATCATAAGCATTGATTCCAGTTTCTCTGTTGGTCCTATTTACATGTGTAAATCTTTTTTGTTACCATTGGGTTCTTTGTCTCTCTATTCAAGTTGATTTTTAGTGTTTTATATATTCTGACTATTAATGTTTATTAGCGACCTCTTATTCCAAGGAGTGGTTATCTAAAGCATTCCTTATCTAAATTGTTTCTCACTCATAGATAAACTTATATGATCCTTAAAATGTATAAAAGTTTTGCCTTTTGTGCTTGGGTTTTTAAACTAAAGGTAATTACTCTATATTGTGTGAAGCAGAATTCTATTTTATTTTTGTCTGTGTGTGGTCATATAAAAGAGCAATAACCATTTATTATGCAATCTATCTTTTCCCACTGACCTGCAGTACCACATTTTTGACAGGGTTATGCCTCATTCTATTTCTCCTGTCTCTGTTTTCTTTTTAGGGTAATCATCTATCTCTGTCTATCCCTAGTCATAAACACTGTAACAAATTTTGGTACATAGTCAATTAAATCTCTCCATTTTTTTTCTTCAAAATTTTATCGATTTTTGATTGTTACACTTCCAAATGTTTTAGGAATAGAAATTACCATTTGATGAAAATAGAGTTAGATTTAGAATTAAGATGCTTGCTATGTTGATTTCCTATCAGTTTATCAAGCATATATATTTTATTTTTGTCCATTCTAAAATATCTTTCAATGCAATTGATAATGCTTTCCATAAGAATATTTCCCCAATGATATTATATTTCATTTGCTAAATTTATCGCCATCTATACTGTGTTGCTATTACAATGATATTGTTTCCAGTTATATTGCTTAGATATAGCATGTAATTCTCTCAGTGTGAGACCCTCTGTTGTCCATGTTAGAGTTCTATGGCCTCAGCCTAGCTCATAGCAACTTCAAATTTCTGGTTTCAAGTGATCCTGTTGCCTCAGCCTCCTGAGTAGCTGGGACTACAGGTGCCAACCATGATGCCTAGCTAATTTTTTGTGTTACTCTTACTTAGGCTGGTCTTGAACTTCTGAGCTCAAGGGACCCTTCCACTTTGTCCTTCAAGAGTGCTAGGATAGCAGTCATGAGGCACTATTCCTAGCCTTATTTTTATATCTTGATTAAATTGCTTTTAGAATTAGCTTACTAATTATGAGAATTATTAGAAAAACATATATATATATATATATATAAACTGAAAGTCCAGAAAATCTCTAGACAATAGTAGAATTCAAAGAAAACTGTATTTTTATTAAGGAATATGCCTTTACCTACAATTTGGTGCACAGCACAGGCAATCTATTCAAACATTGCACCGGCAAAAAGAAATTTCATCTTTTTTGTATAACCAAGAAGAAAGCCCATCCAATACATGTTTTCCAGATAAGCAATAACTAGTTCTTCAGTAAAAGGACTTGAAAGCACATAATTCATCCATAATTCACTTGGTAATAGGGTGACTATCTGTTTCCCTAGTTTACTTTATCTAAAGGGAAAATGAACTTCTCACATCTTTATGATAAAAGGTCATTTTGCTACTTGGAGGTGGTTTTCCAACTCTTAGCTGAAGATCGGTTCCTACCTTGACAGGGAAACTGGAACATAGGGGCACTCTCTAACTGAAAATTAACTCTCTTGAACTGAAAATTACAGTTCAAAGAGACGTTTCCCAGGTCCTTGAGAAAGATATTCTGAGGTCTTAGAGCTGGCAAAAGGTTTATTTACCTTTTAAAAAGATTTATATACATTTCAAAGAGACTGAAAAAGAATTTGTAATTGTAAGTTTTGTAAAGAAAATGCTCTATGAAAGAGGAGTAATGGGAAGTTTGTTCTCTTATTCTCAATGAAGAGAATTAAGCCTATTGCTTTAAATTTTTACTTATTCTTACATTTCTATTTTATTCTTAGTTTCTATATTAACAAATATATACTTAAATAATAGTAGTGTTACTTAAATGATAGTAGTGTTATTCTTCTTCTTTACTGCTATATATCAATAACTTATTTTTATTTCCTCATTGTAATGTTTGGAACTGCCATTAAATTGTTTATTGGAAATAGGGGCTGTGTATATCACAGGTAGATTCTTGATTGTAAGTGGATGCATCTACATTTTCATCAAAAACGCCAATGTTTTTTGTAGGAATCATTCATTAGTTTACAAATATTTCAGTATAATATTACTAGTTTTTTAATTAGTCATTTATATTTTTATAGTGAGAAAATTGTATGCATATATTTTGGCATATATTAATATGAACAATTTATTTTACATGAAATTTTCTAATATAAATGCATTCTGAATTCTTATAGTTAACCTAATATAAGTTTTATTTACATGTATGCATGGGTAAGCTCAGGTATATATACCAATGAGTTGATTTAACTACATTTGACCAATTTTATATGTAATTAGTAGACTTGATTCATAATATTTCATGTTGTGTTTATTACCACGTTGATACTAGATGTTTTCTGACAGTTATTGATGTATAGCAGTAAAGGAAAAGGAATAACACTACTATTATTTGAGTAAGTATATATTTGTTAATATAGAAATTAAGAATAAATTAGAAATGTAAGAGTAAGTAAAAATTTAAAGCAATAGGCTTAATTCTCTTCACTGAGAATAAGAGAACAAACTTCCCATTACTCCTCTTTCTTAGAGCATTTTCTGCATACCCTGACTTTTAGTGTAAACTTATATTCTGTCTAAGAGACTAAAGGGTAAGTAGAACAGTATGTGAGCTGTGTGCCTGCAGGAGGGCGGAAGGCTGGCCTCCCAGAGACAGTGCATGCATGATGCCTGACACCATCAGGCCAAAGGTCATGGTAAAGATTCTCCGGACTCCAATGCTCACTTGATGTGAGAGGCAAGGACTTGCTCAAAGTCCATGGTTTTGCAAAAATTAGTTGTAGATATATCATCTGTTGTTTTTCACATCCCTCCTTTTACTGCTGATTTTTTGATAAGCAATTTTTCATCACTTCTTCTTGCTTTGTAATAATAAATCCTGACTGGAAGTTGGCTCAGCAGAACTCTTCCCTGGGAGCTCCTCAGTCCCTCACACACATATGGGTATCAAGTCTCTTCATTCCGTGCACCGAACTCCTTCAACTAGATAGTAGATTCATCAAATGAGATGCAGAATCTTCTTGACTTTAGGATCTATTATCCAGAAAAATTTGCTTGTGACAAAAATTATTTTTTTTATGTTTTATTGAATTTTCCTTCAAAATCCCCTGGACCCATGTTAGGAATTTTTGGTTTGGGGAGGGGAGCATTTTAAACTGTTTAATTTTTTTTAATGATTATATGGTTACTTAGGTAATCCATATACTCTGCAGTCAATCTGATGTTATAATTTTTTTCCAGCATGTATCTCTTTATCCAAGTTTTAAAATTTAATTGCATGTTATTGTTTATAATATTCTTGTATTCATTTAAAATCTTATTTTTATCTT